>BJBW01012549.1:0-43146 GCA_004320125.1 Scolopax mira | reverse complement strand
TAAAGAGTCCCAGCTCTCTCAGGCTTTCTTCATAAGGGAAGTGCTCCAATCCTTGAATCATCTTCATTGCCCTTTGCTGGACTCTCTCCAGTAGCTCATTGTCCCTCTTGAACTGGGGAGCCCAGAATTGGATGCAGTATATTCCAGTTGTGGCCTCATCAGTGCAGAGTAGAGGGGGAGAATGACTTCCCTCGACCTACTAGCCATGCTCTTCCTTATGCAGCCCAGGATTCCGTTGACCTTCTTGGCCACAAGAGCACACTGCTTGCTCAGTGTCATTTTGCTGTCTACTGGGATCCCCAGATCTTTCTCTTCAGAACTTGGCTCCAGCAGGTCCATGGCTAACCTGTATTGGTGCCTAATTCTTCAAACATTCTGTTGGAAAAGACTTTATTCTAACTTATGAGGACTGCATATCTCCAAGCCTCCTCTGTCCTGCATCTGCAAGAGTGTCTATGATGCGACCAAAACTGAGATGTCCCTGGGGGTCTGGTCCCTAGGAGTCTGTAGTTGCATGTCTGGTCATACAAGTAGTCCCTATCATTTTCCCCGATATTCATGTATGCTTTTGTCATGGGTCATGCAAATTATGTGATTTAGTTTACACTGTTGCTGTATGGTGAATATAGTCCAGTCATTTCAAACTTGAAAGAATTTCAGAAAGGAGGTTCAAGAGTAACAAACTCCAGACGTTTAGCCTCTATCTTTCTCCCAAATTGTGTCTGAAGGGCCTATAAGTGGGTAGCAGGCAATGAGCTGCTAGACTAAAATTGTTCTGACAGCCTGGATCTGGTCCACAGAACTTTTTGTTGTTTGAGGCTCTCTGACAGAGAGTTAAGCTTTCTAGCTTGAGTAGATGATGTCATATAATTGTCAGAAACACTTGAATTCATGAGAGGTTCTTGGCTACCTTAGAAAATTGGTGTAGTTGCCTTGGATTCACAATAAATGCCTAGACAATGAAATGGTTGTATCAAGAAAAAGGGAGAATACGTTAAGTATTGAAATGGAGCAGGGATAATCTTGTAAAACAATGTCTTCTTTACAAACATAGAAACCTTGGCGAGTGTTGATTATCAAGGATAAGGTTAATAGAACACATGGTTCAGCCACAAGAGCTGCACAGAGACTGACTGAATTTCACATGGGATAAAACCAGGATGTTTGGAAGGAGCTGCACTACCTAAAGGAGAAATCAGAAACTGGGAGACAATGAACATCTGTCATCCCCCCATCATGTCTGTTCCCCCCACAGGATCCACTGCATAGTTTTTCTGAGGCCCAGGAAGCCAGTTCCAGTGTTGTGTAGTCAGGAAGTTCTGCGGAAGCACTGTGCACCTGCTTCCCAAGCAATTGGAGGAAGACTGAGAGATACAGGAATACTGGAGACATCAAACCCCTGAGATCTTTCAGGCAAAATTTACTGAATCACTGCCTTTTCCCGGTACTGACAGGAAGTTTTGTCTGTATAGTTGTTTGGATTGGAAAGACATTCTTTCCTCATGAATATTTTTTAAATACAATGTGTTCCAGATGCTTGTTCACAGTGTCCCTGTCATTTGGGTGGTCCCACATCTTTTAACAGGTTGTTTGGTAAAACTTTCAGCACACCAGCTGGGTCCTTTATTCTTCTATGCAATTGCCTGGGTGATCTGTTCAGGGAGCTAAATTGTAACCTGAGGATAGAAAGAGGGAGGTGTTTGCTCCTCTGCAGGACTGTATTCCCACTGGTTGTGGATTTATGTCAAATCCTGAAGTTGTATGACAGCTCTGTTGTCTGCTGAAAAGTCCAATAGGAGTTGAATAATAATATAGGCCTCATTTGCTGTAAGTTCAAAGGAAAACACTGAAATTCATTGCACTAAAAAGAAATGGCTCCTCTGTGGGAGATCCAATACTCTGCGTTGAAATGACTTGTAGTTCACTTGAAGCATCACTTAGCAAATGTGGGAGCTTTACCATCTTTGCATGACGTAAAGGATCACTGAAGTAAGAGGCCTATGAAGACAGCTGCTAAGCTGCACTGGGACTCAGGCACTTCAAATGCTAAATATTGCATCACTGACATCGGTGAGAACCCAGGGTGTTTTCAAAATTGTCCTTTTTGCACTACAGAAAATTATTTTTATTTATTATTAAAACAACAATCATTATTAAAATCAACCATTTGTGGAAATCAGATATGCAACGATCTTCAAAACACCAGCAGTTCTTCTGGAGTACTGAAGCAGAAGAAAACACTCTGGAAAAATAAACAACAAGAGTAAACAGTTTTATTAAACAGTCTTCTGACTGACATGGATCTGATGTAAACATTAAAAATATGAATAGTTTTAGAAATACTGAGTGACCAAGGTGAGACATTGTCTTTTAAGTATATTTAGCTTGGGATTGGCTGTTGTATATTTATATTTGCTCTCACCAAACTAGTTTGTTTAAAAGTGCATGAATGAGATGGGAAAAGATCTAAAGGACAATGATCGTATCACACATCACATCTTTAAATCACCTTTAACAAATCATCAGAGCAACATTACTTTTCTTTTTTAAGCACGAGGGTCACCTTTTTAGAGCTCAGACATTCTTGGAGCTTAGAGGAGTCACAGAAAAAACTTAAGTTCCAAATATCAGATACCAAAGTGCTCTCGGTTCATGAGTTCATAGAGTAAAAAAAAAGCTGGATAGTTGCAACTTGCAGTATATCTGCAGCTGTTCTGCAAGTTCTGCAAGACTGAATATGCTGAGTAGATAATATTTACAGAATTATCCACTTTTGTCTGTTCTTTTTGAATTTTTCCACTTCACTTATTCTGCAGGAGTCTCTGCCTTACTCTAGACAGGATTGCAGCCTGACATACCACAGTGACAGACACCACAAGTAAAACCTAAAAAAGCTACTTGTATATTGATATTATATTCACCACTCTCACAAATATTCTGTGCATGTTACAGGCAGAAAAAATTGGAGTATATGACTCTAGATGTACTTTCGGATTTTAAATATCTTGCATCAGGAAATCTTTACTGTTACAGGTTTGCTTTTAGTCAATACCTGTTAATAAACAATGCAATATTGGTTGTTTCCCTCACAGTTTTGGTATTTGTCCCAAGAAAGTTGTCAAGTGTTTCCACATTAGGCTAAGAAGGTCACTTTTTCAGAGCCCTTTTTTCAGCAAGAGATTGAAGGCTGGAGCTCGATTCCCTGACCAAATTAGTATCTTCTCTGAAAGAAAAGTCTATCTTTTTTGGGCTAAAACATGGTAGGATAAACTCATTTAAGTTCCAAAAGAGAGCATGAAGATTGATAATAGGACCAGAAAAATATATGTCTGCATGAATCAAGTATATTTTTCCTTACTTTTTGCTGCAGGTCACATCTGAATAGCTTATACTATCTGTTCAATTGTTTTCTTTTCAGTAGATGTGTTTAGGACTCTGTGGACAACATATGAACACAAGTGGGAGTAGGTTGTTAAATGTTTCTTTAAGTCTTGGAGTCTCAAAAAACTTCCTTAATTTAAGTTCAGGATGTTAGACAATGCATTGCTGCTGTTGATAAATCCCCTCCCACCTCTTCTGTACAATTTTATTAATGTTTCTCTTTAAGGAAAAGCAAGTGCAGTTTGATACCATGGTGATACTTGTCTCCTGCTATTTCTTTCAGAATCCTGTAGTACAGTTACATGGTTCACTTATTAACCTAAGGCACCCACTGGAGGTAATGCTGGGAGTGAGAGAATAAATCAGAAACCACGAGCAGTGAAAAGGTTGTGTTTGGCACTGCAGTCATACTGTTAAGGGAAACTCTACAGTCAGTTCTGGAATTAAGGAATGAAGATTCAGCCCTTCAAGCTGCATATGTCTTTGAGTTTGGAAGGAAAGCATCCATAATCACTATAATATTAATACAACAACAGTGGCCTATAGCATAATTTGATTGTCTGCTTGTCTCATGCATCCTCTGAACTCTACCTTAGTGATACCAGCAGGGAATTGGAGTGGCTGTTTGAAATTCTCATAAATAAAATGCAAATGCTTATTCATAATTTTTTTTGCTTCCAGTGTTATACTGTTGCAGCTCTGGTGAAATCACAGGAGTGTAGAGTGTTTGATTTTTCCAATGACACCAATTTCCAGTGTTTGAAGAGCCATTGGAATACACAAGCAAAAGGGAGTCACAGAGAAAGAGGTTATTACAGTAAAAACAACAGATCCTGTAAGACTGTATGAGGATTTTTAACATGTCCTTATACTTCCTCAGTAGTTTTATAACCCTTACATCGATAGTACAATCAAAACCATAGACAATAGAGAAGGCCATTGCATAAACAGAAACTTATTTCTGCTGAATTCCCTTTCTGCTTTATCAAATGGAAATTTCATGCATATATCATGTAACAATAATGTTTCAATTTCAAAATACAGGTTAAGGATGGAAAACGAGAGAAATGAAGAAATTCAGAACTCTTCCTCTGAAATATTATGAGTATTTTACTTTTGACCATGACATAAATGAGTTATAACTCTGTCTTATAACGCTGTCCTTAACAGCGTTTATTATTCTACTCGTGGCTGATGAGTAAAGGTCATACTACGCTTGCTCACAGTCATTACTGTAAATGTCATACCAACATGTTGCAAGCTATGATACTGAAGTTGGGGCTGTGACAACTGCTTTTACTTCTCAAGCCCTTAACTATGTTTTTTTTGTCTTTAATGTTCATGATCAATTGCGTCATGGGATATTTTTTCCATGCTATCCAAATGTGTTTTGCTGGCACTCACCAACAATGACAAGAAATTTAGCCTGCCTTTCTGCTTGATGGCTGTCAGTGAATAGACTGTGATTTCATTGCTTGTTCCCATTATTCTAGAGTATTTGATGAATATTAGTGCAGATGTCTTTGACGCTGTGGCTACAGTGCAAACATTCCTCCAGGGATTTTTTCTTATCAGAGACTTATCAGACTGACTAAAAAAATCCCATGCCATTGTTTCCATACTCCAATTTCCTAAATATGGAAGTGTTTCAGCAATAATACTTGTGCCTGAGTTCAAAACTCCACTCCCAAGATTACGTTGGATTCAACATTTTGAAACTGATTTCTTGTGAATGTTTATGCCAATGAAAGATCATGAGATTAGCATTTAAATTTTTAAAAGGAAGAAATTTTGCTTTGCTTTTTGTGGCAATGATCTAACATTTTTTGATAGTCCCTGAAGTATTACAAGTAAGAATTAATAGTAATCTTAAGTCTTTGACTATACCTAATCAAAATGCAGTCTGATAACTGCACTGAAAGTTGATTTTTGGCATGAATTACATGCCATCTTCTATCACAATAATTATGTTCTGACATACACCTAAACTTCACCTGTATTTGCTTTCCTCAACTTCATTCTGCAGGTTGGCTCTTCAACCACAATCAAATCACCTGATACTAAGAAGTCTAATGCTGTGTGTGCTGTAGGGAGTATTCTGTAGAAAAAACGCAAGTGTTGTTTTGCCATTTAGTAGGTTGAGTTTTTACATCCAATACAAGAAGCTCTGCTGGAAAATATTCGGTTACTTATTAGTCTCAATGGCTAACCCCTAGAAGTAGTGGTTTTTAGAACAAGGCTGGATTCCACCAACTTTATGACCATTAGTCAGTGGAAATACTCAGCACAAGTAAAGCTGACAGAAATGAACCCTTGGAAATGCACAATGGATACTCTATTAATGGACTTCTACTGTACAGGATAATGACACGACTGGTGGGAAAAGACAAGCTCCTCATATGACATAGGCAGAAAGAAAGCCATCTTTCTATAGCTCAGCACTGAGATTAATGTACTTATGTTGTTTCTCACATGTCTTTCTTTATCTATGTCGTATCTTCCAGGACTGTAAAGTTCTTATTCTTTGTGGTGTGTTGACCTGGGCCAGTTGCCAGACACCCAGACACACTGAGCTGCTTGCTCAGTCCCCTCCTTAATGACAGGGGAAGAAAACAATGTGGAAAAGCTCATGGGTCAAGATAAAGACAGGGGCATCACTTACCAATTACTGTCAGACAAAACAGACTCAACTTGAGGGAAATGGCTTTGATTTACTGCTAATGACAAATAGAATAGCTTGTGAGAAACAAAGACAAAAGCTAAAACATTTTACCCTCACCCTTCTTCACAGACTTGACTTCACTTCCTCAGTCCCAACTCCTCTGCCTCCTACCCACGGAGCAATGTAGGGGGATGGGAAATGGGGGGCTTTTGTCAGTCCACAACAGCTCCTCTCTGCCTCTCCTTCCTTCTCACACTTGTCCCCTGTTTCCATGAGGGCCTCTTCAGGATAGACCTGCTCCTGATAGACCACCTCTCCATGGGCTCCAGGTCATGCCAGAAGCCTGCCCCAGCATGGGCTCTCCATGGGCTGCAACTTCCTTCAGGTTGTATCCACCTGCTCCAATGTGGGTCCTCCATGGGCTATGGTGCAGATATCTGCTCTAGCGTGGAAACGTCTACTCCACCATCATCTCCTCCAGGGGCTGCAAAAGAATCTCCACTCTCGTGCCTGGAGCACCTCCTCTCCTCCTGCCCTTGGGGCTGGCAGGGCTGTTTCTCACCTGGTTTCCCTCAGCCCTGGCTGTTGGGCAGCGTTTTGCCCTTTCGCACAGGCTTTCCCCATGGTGCTCACCCGTGGCTGTTGTAGGTGGTTGGAACCAGCTGTGTCCAGCATGGGGCAGCCCCAGACCCTCACCACAGGGGCTGCCCAGCAGCATCCACTGGCAACACCTTCCCCCAGATACCCCATTGCTTGCTAAATTGGGTTTTTTTCCACATCTGAGTTATCACATTGTTCTTGATACCTTCAAGGTGGAAGCCTTCTTGCTGAGTTATGGATTCTCTTTCTCTCTTTCAAAGCTTAGAGAGGGAATTGTCATCCAAGAATCACCAGGTGATTGAGGTGGTCTGAGGTGAATTAGATCCAGACACTGTGAGAGTCTGATCATAGGTGAGAGCGAAGCACTGAACCCCTCGTACAACCTTATCCACTGTCTAGTAGGAATGCCTATAATAGTTATTAATAGCTGATGCAAGCTTATTTTTCTTTATACACAGAAATAAATTATTAAACATCTTCCTATCTTAAGGGACTCAGGCTCTCTGGCACAAAACGTGTTAAAGAGCATAAGGGGGTGTCCTAAACGAAAAAGGGATCCTGGTATGTTGCGAGGATGGCATGTTTTCTCTGCTTAATTGTGTCTTTCTAAACTGTGATTTTCACATATATTTTATGTTATTTAGCGGCTAGCAAAATATTGAATTTTACATCTATTTTCTTTATTCATACATGTCTTACTATAGACAAACATCTCAGCAAATTAAACATTAAAATGGGCATATTTGGGCAAGTTAGCACGTGATTAAGATGAATAGGGCAATTCTGATTCCCTTTGGTACCATGGAAGTGTCTCTGCTGTGGACTCACTGGGAGGTTGGAAACTTGATTTATGCAATTTGCTGTAGAAGGAAAGCTGCATAAGACTATCTTAATATAAAAAAATGTGAACTTATGAAATATTGTGGCATAGTCTATCTACTTTATGGTACACAGATGTCATATATATGTAGAATTAGAACATTTTCCACAACTGCAAATTTCTTTTGCCAGTGATAACATACATTAGGTTGTATTTATTGTATGGTATTATTCTCTAAGTACACTGCCAAGAAGTTATACTTTATCTACAATATCTCCCTGTCCCAGTATGTTTGTAACTTTTACCTACGTATAGTATAGAAGGATGGGAGAATACTTCAGTAGATAACTAAATTGATGAATCTAATGCAGAGTGCACCCACTAATAATATGCTATTTATTTTGCTCTCCTGTTGTTCGACATCTCTCATTAAAATGGCACTTTAAAATGCAGGTGACCTCTAATTCTACTGTGAAGAATTAATGATCCACTTCTTCTCTGTACTCTGTGGAATTGACTGATCAGGAAAACGCGTGCGTGAGTGTTAATGATGCAGTATGTCCACTCTAACTGTTTCACTTCACTGCTGTTTTCAACCTGCCCTTCTGCTACACAGAACTGCAGCATTTTGCTCCCCGGGCACTTATCTCTGAAGCTATAGCAAATTTTGAAGGGCCCTTCAGAGCCTTGTGGAACTGTGAGAGGAAAGATTATATCCTGCTGAGTTGCTAGGAAAATTTTCATCAACCATTGCCAACTTCTTTTCTTATAAGAGAGGCCAGGGGAAATGCTCTGCTGTTACTCTCTGCTTGGTGAGGAACAAAAAGTGTCTGCTAGAGTTTCTGTACTGTCAGCTGGAACATCAAACTGATGTAGGGCATTCTGGAAGCATTCACTTAGACCCATGTGAGCTCAGCTCAGAAATAGCCTGATCTGTACACTACTGTAGGATGGTGACATCTGTGGCTTTTTTGCCTGGTTCAAAACATTGACTGGTCAGACAGGTATGTTTTCAAGTCCTGGGAAGAGGAACGAGACATTTTTGTTATCAGACCAGACCTCCAAAATGAGGGCACTAATCGCTGGCAGATTTCCAATAGACTTTGGCCAGTGCTACCAATGGTGTTCAACTGGGCACTACTTCAACATTAGGCTGTTCCTGACCTGCTGATATGCAAGTGTGTATGGAAATTATTGTGTGCTAAAGAAACATTTGAAATATTTACGTGGGTTTCTCAAGAGCCGTTGATAGAATTCATGTGCCTGTTCTGCTATCCCTTATTTTTTGCATACAAGCACAGAAATGCTCCGTAGGAAAGGCATATTAACTAAGAATTAATGCAATGTCATGCTCTGAGGTGGTAGCCATGGCAGATGCTGTGCACATATACAGCCAGAGATTACTCTTTCTGCGAAGAGCTCTCAGCATAAATAACAACAGTGATGATGATGTAAGTCTTAGTGAATCATCATAGGAAGCTGTTGACTTATACAGGGGGAGGCCAGGCAAAGTGCATGTTTTCAATGTTTGCTTCCTTTGGGAAAAGTGGTCTTGGCTTTGTGTCTGCCAAAACACTGTCATTCATGATGTCTTCATAGCACTGCAATTCCAAGTGGCCCTGCATACTTAACTTTCTTTTTTTTTCTTTTCAAAAGCATTCTTAGATGACTTTGAATGACATCTTCATCCACATATGAAATAAATACCTGGTAGAATGAACTTTTGGATGAGTGTAAACTGGGAGGGGTTGTCTGACTGGCTGAATTTCAAATGTAATGATTAATTTGCCACCCCAATATAACGCTTTTTTAATCATATACTTAAAAGCAATGATGAAATCTACAGGAGCAGCAATAAGGAAGCAGCAATAATTTTCTGCACAGCCATACAGACAACACACTGTGAACCCAGCATGCAGGCAGTTTCTTCCTTGGTTGATAGCTACAACACGTACCAGCAGTGAGAATATTGTACATGTTTTCCAAGTGCTTCTTTCTTAGGGAGCCAGGAAATGTTCAGCCTATAGGAGATACGTTGCATTGCAATTAACTTTCTCATGCAAGAATCGGTGTAGACAAAAGTGTACGACCTTCAAGTCAATTTGTTATCTACGTCAGTTTGTGAGCTATGTCCAAGGTGTTGTCTGTCTTAAAAGTGGAGTTGCTGTTTGTGAAATAAATATTGGTGTTATACTGGTGAGAGAGAAGAGATGGCCAGTGTGTGGTTTGTAGACACTTACTTAATTTCCAGAACTCAAGTTCATACATAAATAAAGCAAACTGAATTTATCTGTGGTTGCACATACACTTTCCCAGCAGCAATGCTTGCATAGACAACTCCTGTATTTCTGTCACTGGCCTCTTTTCCATCCCCTTGCTGATTCCTCTTTTATGCTGGAACAACTGCATGTGGGGTCTGGGCTACGAACCAGATGCAGGAACTCATGCAACAACATGCTTCACAGTGAGGGTGACAGAGCCCTGGAACAGGCTGCCCAGGGAGGTGGTGGAGTCCCCTTCTTTGAAGATTTTCAAGACCCTCCTGGATGCAGTCCTGAGTGACATGCTCTAGCTCTGGGCAATCCTGCTTCATCAGGGGAACTGGACTAGATGATCTCTATGGTCCTTTCCAACTCTAAAAGTTCAGTGAAATTCAGTGAAACTGAAAAACCCTTTGCACTTTTTCTGAGTTAGCTTTTATTTTTAGCCAATGTTGTCATCAAATGTGGTGCTTCACTCTGAGGAGCATAGAGTCTGAGTATTCTGTTTCTCCTGAAGTGGGAGATAGGTCTGTAATGTCCTCACTGTTACTACCGGGCAGATGGAGAGTGCAAGTGTCAGAATGTGAAGGGATGATATTGAAAACACTATGCTCACGCACTCTCAAAATGATGATAGAGAATTACTGAGGGTTTGTAGGTATCACTTAAGTTATCAGTGCCTTTTATTTAAAAGTAGCTTTTTCTATAATAGTGGAATGTTAGTCTCTATGAATTTTTACCTCATTTATAGGCAAATAGTGTTATTGAATATAGGACTGTGGATTATCAATGAAGTAGTGACTATTACAAGTACTATGGTGACATAAAATGTTCTCTCATGTTTTGTTTTTCCAGAACACTTTGGTGATACTAATTTTTTTTTCTACCTTAAAACTGCTGGAAATGGTAAAAGTTCTCACAGAAATTCTGGGGAAATTCCTTTCGATGGGAAATATTAAGATGCTTACCCAACTGTCTCCAAATTACAGTGTAGTTTAGGGAATTAATCGTTGCACTGGCAGCACACAGATTCTATTTAGAACTTCCTGCCATGAACCTGCTGTGTTGTGCAAATGCAGTCAGCGACACATTTCTGCTGGTTCTTTAAGCCCTTAGTCATAGCCCAAAGTGTTTTGATTTGACCTTGCTCAGCTGAATCTGGCTTTATTTGTCTTCCCAGTGGATCGTCACATTTCATATTCCAGATAGTGAAGGAAAAGGAAATGAATTAATGCTCCTGCAGTTGACTGCCATGAAAACAGTGCATAAGCTGTGAGCAACATTGTCCTTGATGGTCAATGGGGGAAGGGATTTTGAGCCTTCTCAATGAGCTGACAGCACTGCCCCTCCTACTGTCTCTACAGTTGTGACTAAGAGCACAACATGTTTCATCCAGAGACAAACAAAGATGACAACTCCATATAGTGAGGAGTGGTTGTGCACTTTATTATGTGCAATGTTACTTACACTGATGGGCAGGATGGCAGTGAAGCTTTATATGAGATATTCCTCCATGAGCAGATAAAGCCAGTGAGCTGTGAAGACACATAACCTTTTGGTTGCTGATGAATAACTAACGCTAGTACTTCCAGAACTGATATTCTGTACTGTTTGGAGAGATGATTTGTGAGTATGTTTTTGAAAGCAGAGTAACAAACCTTGCATCCTAAAGCACGCTCTCATTCTGTGATGGATGTAAATCATACAGCATTCTTTTCAGTTAGGTACCAGGTTCAGATTTTTGTGGGAAGAAGATCCAGCATGCCTATGTAGGGAACAAAGGTCAGACAGATGGGAAGTGAATGCTGTAGAACCACGATGAGTCATTTTAAGTCCCATATTTAATTGATTCATGCAAGAATATCATAAACACTCCTATAACTTCCATCACAATGATTATGCATACTGCAAGAGTTGCTTAATGAGGCTTACCTAAGCCCCTGCCAGCCCTACCATTCTGCAACAAAAGAAATAATGGAGCGTTGTAATAACTGAGCCTAAAGATGCCTGTTCTGTAAACACAGAACATCTCTCTGAACAGAGATGATTTCTTTCCCTGGAAGGGCAATGTAGGCCTGCATGTGTGCCTGCTTGCACGTATGTGCACAAGGTTTTAAAGGGGGAGCGTATGAGTTCACCAAAGAACAAAAAGTGTTTGTGCCTGTAATGTACAAGTAATTAAAGTTGCTGAAGCATTAATGGTGTTATATAGTGAAGAGAGACTTATTTGGCAAAAGAAAAAATGTAAAGATTCTGGTGGAAACACGGATACTTTGGTACATCATATCTCACAACAATAATAAAAACAGGACCAGAAGATGAGATAGATCTGGGTCAGGAAACTGCACAAAACTTGTTCTTTAACTGATATATATCAGAACCAAATAGTGCGAACAGAGGCCAGTTCTGACTACACTGATCCCTTAATAACTCCATCTGACCATCAAGGACAAAATGATACCGCAGATGTGACCAAGCAAAAAATTTGAACATAATGAAAGAAAAAAAATAAAATTGTGAGCTTGGGAGCAATGAAGTTGACAGTGATAGAGATTTTTTTAAAGAGTTTAGAAGAATTTTGTGTTGTCCTCCAAACTGCTGAATTATTAGAGAGGGCACTGCATGTTGTGAAGAATCATAGAATCATAGAATGGTTTGGATTGGAGGGGACCTTAAAGACCATCAAGTTCCATCCCCTCTGCCATAGGCAGGGACACCTCCCACTAGAGCAGGTTGCTCGAAGCCCCATCCAGCCTGGCCTTGGACACCTCCAGGCTTGGAGGGTCCACAACTTCTCTGAGCAACCTGTTTCAGTGTATCATCACCCTCACAGTAAAGAGTTTCATCCTAATATCTAATCTAAATATACTCTCTTTCAGTTTAAGATTGTTACCCCTCATCCTATTGCCCCACTTCCTGATAAAGAGTCCCTCCCTATCTCTCCTGTAGGACCCCCTTTAGGTACTGGAAGGCTGCTAAGGAGCATTCTCCAGGATGAACAACCCCAACTCTCTCAGCCTGTTCATTGCTCCTGTAGCTGCTGCCACTCTTTCTAGTTGGCAGAATATTGGGAGCACCTGGTAGTCCCAGAGGGCTGTCCTGATTCTGGCAGACTTGAGAAGATGGTGGCATTTGATAAGGAGGTAGCAACAAGCAGCTGGGGGAAGCATCCCCTCCAGTTCCCAAAGCTGGGTCAGGAGTCTGATATTTATCCACAGCCTAGCTAGCTGACCAGCTCTGCGTTTAGCAAATGTGATACAGAGCCATCTCATCAGGCTGCTGCCTTTCTTGAACCTAGGCTGCAGTGGCAGAAGGCAGTGATAAGTTAAGGAAGGATGCTTGCAACCACAGCAATAATCAGCTTTCAACAAAAAGAGGTGGTCAGCATGCCTCCAGGGAGCCCTGCTGGGGCCTGTGTAGAAAAAACCAGCATCTATGTAGCTGTAAAGTAGTGCAGAATATATTCCTGCTGGAGCCAGTCCCAGATTCTGTAATTGCCAGTCTCAGGAGAGCACAAAGAGGGTTTCCGGTTGATGTGTATGTAAGACTGTAAGAAGCAAAGACTTATGAGCCCCCTCCTCATTTACAAGTATCAAGAGCTATTACTTGTTGACTTTTAGTGAGTTAACCATGCTAATTTTCAGTCTGTTTCTGGTGCGTTTGGAAATCAGCAGATAACCTCCACCTCGGCTAATTTAATGCCTCCTGGCTCCCTGAGGTTTCTCTTTCAGGACCCACGCAGGCAAATGGAGGGGGGAGGAGTGTCCAACTTACCATTAGAGATGCTGTCAGCTGCCAACTGGCAAAGTTGGAAAGAGATCCATTTTTGCTGATTATTCAGAAAGCTGTGATGGGGTCCATGAGTCTGGCACTATCGTGTGTGGCAGGAGTCACTAGACACAAAAGCATTGACCAGGCTGCTCCCTAGGGATTTACAGTGTGAGTAACAGTGGGTTACTTTCTCTGGAAATTTCTGAAAGGGATGACTGTGTATCAGTAAGTTGTTCCAGATGACTAAAATGAAGTGCTGGAAAAGCCTTGAGGGGCTCATATGATATTGTCAAGGAGACTCTTTCCCTCTGTTCTTAAAGGTGGCTTGCAATAAGAAAAGAAAAAAAAAGGCAAAACAAAAAGCTTTTGGCATTTAGAGCTAGTTTTATGAAGGAGGAAGAAGACCTGAAATTTAGGTGATTTGGTTTAGCTTGTCACACCCAAGTGCGAGTTTCTTTAATTTAGGCACATCTACTAATTTCTTTGTTTCTCCCTGGTTTACAGTGAGGTATAGGGGCATGAAGTGCATGCTTTCTCAGCCTGTAATTGAAACTGAGATTATTGGGCTGGAGCTTGAGTCTTTTTTATGCCTTTGAGCTCTTTATGTAGCTATTGCTCACATGTTTGAGTTGCATAGGTGTTAACCAAAACAAAGGATTAGATTACACAGATTTGGAGTGATTTAATTAAATTGATGCAACCCCAATTCAGTTTTGTTAGATCAGCACAAAACCCCATTGCAGACAAGCCCAAAGCATTTTAGAGAACTCAGTGAAAACTTTCTTGCTTTCACATTTTGCTCCTGTTTTATTTCATCGGTTCTTCTAGTGAGATGAGGTTGCTGGTTAAACTAGGGAGTAAACAAGACCTGAGTAAAGAAAACAAGCTGGAAACCACTCATCAGCTTTATCACTGCCCTTTTCACTTTTTGGACAGAGTCCTGACCTTGTGGGAGAAAGCTGTGCTGAAAGGCCAAGAGGGGTCTGGGTGTCTTGTAAGCAAGCGTAAGACATTGGGTCTGCTCTGGGACCTGGAATTCAATCCACTCTGCAGTGATCCATCACCCACCAGCCCTGAAGAACAGCTACCCTCACACCGAGGAAGATGCCAGGCAGCTGGCAGCAAAGCCACAGCAGGAAATAGTACTGAGACTGTGTTTTAAATTGGTGCATCCTGCCAACGTGGGATTTATTTCTCCCCACTGTCATATCATCCCAGGATGGTGTGAAAGAACAGAAAAAGAAAACTGTGGTTCGTGTCACTTACTTTTGTCCTAGGACAAGAAAGGGGTGGCACTTTCTCAGCACAAGAAGCAAAGAGGTGTCTTAAAACTTTATGGTCTATTGGGGAAAGACATGACCAGGCTCATTTGTTCTAGGGACACTCTATATCTGCATTGCCCCATCCTCTTTTTTTTGGTCAATTATTCTATTTTATTGTCCAAATGGAAAAAAGATAAATATGGCCATTTGGCCAAGATTTCCAGGCCTCTGGCCTGGATAGTAGAGCGTGGTTAAATATCCATTTCAGGCCATCCCTCTTATTGCACAGATGGTATGTGCTTGCACAATAATTCATCTGCAGCTCAGATACCTCTCCGGCGTGTCAGGCTCACTGCGGTGTGTCATGCAGTGGACGCTCACGCACTTCTGACTGTGAAATATTAGATAGAACTACAGCAACTTTAATTACTCTAGACTTGGGAGGATTTTGCATAAGTGAAGCACATGTTTCTGTAGTGAAGCAGAGGCCAGAATGTCTCTCCATAAACACAAGCAATTTTGCGTGCACTCTGCAGCGTGTCCAAAAACCATCATAAGCAGTATGGCAGTTCACATTCCTTCTGTCTCACTCCTTGCATTAGTGGTGATTGGTGACAATAAAGGAATTAAAAATAGGAACAATGCAAAGGCTGTTATATAAGGGAAGTAACTGCTCTGTACAGAATGTATAATGTGTCTGCTGTAAGATTTTAGTATGCATTTATACTCCTTCTTGAGCTTTGCATCTTGAAAATATTATTTGGTGCTTCCCAGACAAAATCTTTTTCTGGAAACTCTCTTTAAGAGGACTGTAGGATGATTCAGATTGGCAGGAACGTCAGGAGGTCTGTAGTCCTACTTCCTTCTCAGCTAGGTTACCTAAGAGATCAGAACAAGGTTACTCTGGAATTTGTCCAGTCAAGTCTTGGAAAGCTCAAAGCATGGTGACTGCACTTCTTTGCTGATCTGTTTCTCTGCTTGACACATGGAAAAGTTTTCTTTATTTCCACCCTGAAGCTCTCTTGTTTCAGTTTTTGTCCATTTTTTGTCATCTTCTTACCATATACTGCCATGAAGAGCCTGGTGCCACATCCTCGTACATACTGGCAGTCCCTCAAAAGCTGTCTCTTCTCCAGGCTGAACTATTTCCCCAGCCTCTTCTTCCAGAACAAGTGCTCCAGATCCTTGAGCACCTTGGCAGCCCTCTACTGAATGTGCTTCAGTGTATTAATGGCTTTCTTGTATCAGGGAATCCAAAACTGTACAGAGTATTTTTGATGTGGTCTAACAAATACCAAGTAAAGGGAGATTATCACCTTCACAACTGTTCTTCTGCTGAAACAGCCCAGGATGCTGTTGGCTTTCTTTGCTGTCAGGTAGATTGCTGGATCATGCCTAGGTCCTTCTCAACAGAGCTGCCCCCCAGCTAGTCAGTCACTGGCCTGCATCATTGCTAGGATTATTCCTTCTCAGCTGCAGAACTTTTCATTTCCCCTTTCATAAGGTTGTGGTTGAGACATTCCTCCAGCCTATCTAGGTCACTGTGGCTGCTGTGCCCTGAAGTGCATCCCTTGTTTGGTGTCATCTGCAAACTTGATGAGAGTTTACTTCATCATCCTTTTAGGTTACAATAAAGGTGTTAAAAGATACCAAGAAAGATGTTAGGTTATGAAGATGTTATATATGTTTCCATACATAAGAAAGCCTCTTGAAGGAGAGAGTTTACTGCCAGCTATACCCATCCGCTTGCCTATAAGGTAAGGAGATGATGTTTGGTGATACATGTGAGTTGCATGGTAGGCACAGTCCAAGTCCTAGCAGGCAGTTGTGTCATATGCAGAAAACGTGCCCAGCTGCAACTTTGTGCTCAGCCTCAGTAGTGCCATGATCATCTAAATGGCTGAAGCAGTTCTCATCCTTGTGGGTTAGAGCCCCTGCAAACCAGTCCTTCTTGCAAATCAGCCATATCACAGATAGAGAATGTAGTCAATGAACATAACCATAAATCGATATGTATATGATTAGTGTAGGACTGAGGGTATATAGTTCTCTGCCTAAGGGAATGGGGCATGGCCTCAGCAAAGACTGTTTTTGGGTCAATGCAATCATGAATAAGTCAATTATTTTCTTCTTATCTCTGAAATATGGATACTTACCTTGTTGTACTACATAAACATTTTTTGAGGGTAACTAATGTTCAGAAATGTTGGTAATTGCTTTTGGACTGCAGTAGTTTCATCAGATTCTAAGTGAGATCAGAAGCCTGTGTGTTATACTCTACACATACAAACACTGTGGATCATGCATGGCCCTCACAGAGAGTTTTCACACAAGGAGAGGGAAAATGGAAGAACGGGAAACATAAGTGGTAGAAGCCTTATCAATATTTGCATAAAAGATTGTCAAACTAGGGAAGAACTGCTATACAAACGAATCATCAGCAATAAATATGTTCTTTGGGAAATTCCTCTTGAAAAGCATAACAAGAGATTGTTGTGTGTCTAGATTTTATTATGCAGAGGACAATAATCTCCAATATAAACCTTAAATGAGGACATGTCATAAAAAATTCCATCTGCAATTAATCCAAAAACATTTTAACTAGGAAAGTTGATTGTTGTTTGCTTAAAAATCACATTCTTCTTTCACCATATAGAACAACTGCTCATAATCACAACTACACCTGCTTTTAACTTTTATTTCTCATTAAGTATGTAAACAAAGCAATATAAACTCCTAGTGTTGAGCCTGACCCCGTGCCCTTTGAAAACAAAGGAAGAACAAGACTCCTGGTAACTTCAGAGGGCATTGCATCCAGCCCATTGTTTTTAAAAGTCAAAAGCTAACACAGATTGTTCATTTCCTGGCATTGGCATCAGCAGTAAACGGGATTGCCTAACAAAACGTTTGCTCAGTCCTCTGGGGACAAAGGATAAGAGCATGTTACATTGCCCAACAATGATCTCCTCAACCAGCTACACAGCAGCACTGTTTCATTTCAATAGCTCGTTACCTCCTTGGTGAGTAAAATGAGACCATGGAGTTGAAACTATGGGGAGAAGAGTGAAAGCCAGCGAGAAGGGTGGGTCTGAAATACCATTCTCAAACATGCCCTGCTTCCAAATGAAATGAGTAGGAGATAGAAGCTAACATTATCATAAGGCAGCAAAGTGGTAATTTTCTCTGAGGAAACTTAGGGGCTGCTTGATGGCCACAGCCATCTTGGTATGACTTTAGGGCAGAAGAATGTCTCTTCTGTGTTGTAGCCTCTACAGTGTAGACATCTATACCATTGCCAGTTGTCCAGACTCCCTCCAGAGTGAATGGATAGAAATAGGCCTTCCTACTCTACCTTCTAAATGAAGGTGATTTGTTTAATCTGTTTTAGACATCGGAAGTGGGATGAGAGGAGCTCTGCCCTCAGAAGGCCTGTTCCCTTGACTATAAAGGGAGCCTAGACAGTTAACTCAGATACAGACACCTACAATGCAGAATCTATATTTGGACAGATGAATCCCACTGCTGGTGTTTACTATAAATAGGGAAGTGCACAGTATATTTAAAGCAGAAAATCCATTGGGTACTGCTGAGATTATTGTTAATGCTGCTTAAACTAGTTAATTAAATAACTAGTCAATCACCCCCTAGTGTAGAGAGGACCAGCCATTCAGCTATTGAAGTCAATAATAAAATTAATGCAGGCAACAGCAGACACTGATCTCTGTCTATGTATAACCATGCATTGCAGCAAGAGGAAAACCAGCCTTAGTTCTAGATCCAGTCCTTTTCATTTTTTAATATTATGGCATTCCGCATATTTCATTCTGCTGGTTGTAGCAGAAGGGAGCAGCTGCAAAGCTCAGCTCAGCAGCTATCACTCTCTGCGTGAGTGCCCAATTGCAAGATACAAGACATTAATGTAAGCCTGTTTCAAGGATGTTCACTGCCTCCAAAATACAAGACTCCTCAGGCCTGAATTGCTCTTTAAGACCCATCACTAATAAATTTGGGGCATTGGCTTCACAAAATTAAAGAGCTGGCATTGACAAGTTGCTATATCATAAGAGTGACAGCACTGAATGTCATTAGTGTAAATCAGATCGAATGAATGATTCTGGTACCTAAACCGTAAAAATGCAGCACTTGATACTGCCTAATCAACTATAGCTGTAATGACCGTATTAAGAACGTGTTAATTTACTCCTTCATAAATCACTTTGAACTGTACTGTGGAAACAGCATGATAGGCAAGGGAGGCATTTGTGTGGATATTTTTATAATTAAAAGGAAGAAAACCTTTCATAAGACTGACTGCCAGGTGGCTAACTGCCATCTCTGAGAGAATGTGTTGTGAAACATTGGGCACATTTACCACGGAGAAAGACTCACCAGCCTAAAGGGTTGGATGGATTGTTTTGAACTTTATAGTGGTTGGTGGAAATACTGAAGTCTGTTCTAGGAATGTAAAATGGATTTAGCCATGACAGCTAGATCAGGATTCTTAGTTTCCTCCCTGCCTTAATAGGGGATTTAATTGCTCTAGTGGAACTTCACATTCCAGTAAGCATCCCTGGCTGAAGTAAAACTCAATTTGTTACTTGTTGACTTCTCCCTACCTTTGTGGTAATTGGAGACTGCATGTCTATTGCAATTATGAAATCATCTTTGAGAAATCAGTAAGAGTTCATAAAGTATGCAATTAGCTGCAAGAGTTAAAGATGGCAGGAGGGTTAAGAAACTGAGACCATAGTCACTCATTTAGAGAGATCTTCCTGATCCGATCAAGGCTAGTATGAAGATGTTATCTGACAGATAAGGAAAGGGTAAAGTAAGAAATTAATGGACCAAAACAAGTGAATGAACAAAGAAAGAACATCCTGTTCAATCTCACATCACCTCTTGAACATTTATAAAGGAAAATAACCACCATATTGTAGAATAGGTTTCTGAAAGACTTCCTGAGGAAAGGCCACAGGTTGATTCTTTTCTCCACTGCACAGCTTCCACCAGACCCAGGCCATCAAACATCAGAAGGTGCGTGTCTGTTCCCAACAAAACAGCAATGTGAAAAAAAGTGAGGTTCTGCCTTGTCTTTCCATGTTCTCTGAGTCTCTTTCTCTCCCCTTATTATCTCTTTTTTGGTCTCTCTCTTTCTGCCACTCAGCTTTTATCCTCACTCCGAGTTGGACTGTGCTGCTCTAACAAATGCTGGATGGTGAATGGCCAGGCAGAGGATAGCCCATATAGGCAAGGGAATTGGGCTCTAGGCCACCAGTTTCCAGGTGTGACTGGCTACTCCAAACTATTTTCCATGTCTCGTATTCTGCAAAGCTGAGGCAACAGCTACACCTTCCTTGCTTTCCACTGTCTTATCCTTTCTTCTTTCCCTGTCTATATTTATTATCAAAAGCAGGAAATCAATCTTTACTCCAACAGTCATAAACTGAAAGATGAATAAGAGAATTAAACCTTTCTTGTTGTGCTAAAAAGGACTTCTGGATAGCATAATGGGTTCTAAATTAATAACCTGTGTCTAGCAAAGGGAGTCTGACAGATTTTGATTAAGTTAGTCTTGTTTAACCACTTGATTTCAATTTCCAAATGCTTTGTGTTTTGTTTTTGTACAAACTAATATACTTCCCAGCTTTGGCATGTACTTCTAGTGCAGCTGCAATGTGACTGAGCAGGCTAAGCTCTCTGTACTTAAAACCACAAACCATGTTAATGGTTTAACACTTTACATCGGTAGGATCACGTTAACATCTAGGACTGATGTCTCACTTACTTTAGTGAAACTAACCCAATGTGCTGGGTTATATCTGACTGCAGCTGCTATTGATGCCATGCTTTATTAAAGATATGTTTGTTCAAAACTTCTGAACCCCCTTTACACCACTGCATAATTTCTCTTTAGATTATCGAGTGGAAAGAAAAACCCAGGTTCTTTTATTTTTAGCTTATTTGACCAAGTGAGTGTCAAAGTAAACTCATGGAGATATAACCAAGTATGAATGTTTTGGTGGGTCACCAGCAAAGGAAAAAATGAAGGCACTGGAGGGTTTTAGCAGCTACTGCACTTAACATTAATACATTGTGAGAAAAATGTAAGTTAAAACAAAATATATTGCAGAGATAGTAAAGCATGTGTAACCTGCAATATTTCACGATAAATGATCAGGATAAATGATCATGTCCTGTTCTCAATGAAAAGGAGCTTGGGAACCCAGGGAATGGCAGAAGATGAATCTCTGTTTCCTTTTACATGTCTTTTCAAGGTGAAGGAGGTCAAATAAAGCAGTCTCTAAGCTTATAAATCACTCTGCTAGGCTAGTTTAAAATATCATTCTACAGAAACATAGGTGACAGGTTTTTAAAATGAAGATAAAAGAAGTTGCTGTCAAGTATTTGATTTGTTGAAGGCTTTCAACAAGAACTTTGGAGAGGAAGGAATCAGTGAAATTTTAAAGAAAATTGGAAAATGTGGGTAGACTTGTTAAGTCTGGGAAACTGAAGAAGCTGTGGAATTCAAGAGCACAGGATCTCTGGATGAAAGGTGGGAATGGATGAAGTGTGCACAAATACAGTGCAAAACATTTCTAAAGAAAAAAAAACTTTATTTTTTCATGAATTTGCATGTTATTTAGAATTTCTTATATTCTTCATATGTCTTATCAGTACTTGAGACAAACACTACAAGGACTCGGACAAAAGATCCTGCAAGTTTCCCATGGCTCAAAGTTTATTTAGATAAACATTATTTGACATGAAGTCAATACAACATGAAATACATTAAACTGGGTTGTTTTAATAACAATCTTATTAGTCAAGCAACTAATAAGTACACAACAGACAAGAGACTGTTGTCTGAACATTTTAGACATGAGGCATTTTAATCTCTTCCCCTCTGTGAGAAAGAGCATATGTGTTTTCAACCATGCTACAGTGAAGTTTCAAGTAGGAACAGAAAGGGGAACGGTAACTTTTATTCATGTTTCTCTTTAACCAGTTCACAAGCTATTTCTGACCTGCAGTTTTAAACTTTACTGTTCTTTCCTGCAGTATGAGCAAAACTGTTTTTAACATTGTGCTGACACGTTTCCCACTGTAATGCATTTTCCCAAAGATGAGGGTTTTCATTGGCAAGTCTCCAGTGGTGTCACCCAAGTGAAGACCAGGCTGGTAGAAACTATCTTTTTGTCAGTGATCTGTACCAATGCATATTATGATGTTGTTTCTTCTAAAGCCTTATGACAAAGCAGAGAGGTCTATGAAGGCATTGGCTATCCACCTAACCCCTCTTAATACCATAAGAGAACACACTAGGAGAGGTTTAGTTCCGTGGTGTGGTCATTTTTACTAGCAAGAGGTCATCCTGAGTGATGTGCTCTGGGCGTTCCTGCTTTAGCAGGGGAGTTGGACTAGATGATCTCTAGAGGTCCCTTCCAACTCTGACAATTCCATGATTCCATGATTCTGTGGTTGAGGGATAGCATTATTGGACTGCACCTCAAGTGAAAGGGAGGTAGATCTGAAGAAATAACTGAGGCTGGGGGCTTTCTGTCTTTGTCATTTCTGTCTTTGTCACTAATAGCAGACAATATGTTTTTTTGATGTGCTCATGAAGTAAGCTTGACACACTGAGTTTCTCCTGATATATTTGTATTTTTATACTTGTTTTGATTCTCCTATACTTCTTTCTGAATAATGAATAACTAAAACAATCCAAAATATTCCTGTATGGAGATATATTTATAAGTATACATAGGCATAGAGATTAAAAGATCTTTGTCTGCTCCTTTTGTTTGGTTATGTATAACTTACCTAATTGCAGCCATGGTACGGAATCTGTTGGCACAGGAGATTATAACTACATAGAGAAGCTAGTTTTGAATGTGAAAAAGTTCCTTCCTTGAGCCTTACTCCCTGTTGTCATCTTGTCTCTGGGTTTTCTTCTCACCAGGGTTCTGGTGGAAGCAATTTCCTATCACTTGCACAGCTGCTCTTGAAATTTTCCATGTATCCATGTCCAAAGACATACTACTGCTACTCTGAGTGGTGATCATCTTAGTTTCCATAGAAGGTGTTTACTTCTAGCCATCTTAAGAGTCTTTCTTATTCTTTCACCAACACATGTTGAATAATACTATAATAATACAATGCCTAGAGCCACAACTTTTCATTCAGTGAGATGATACACTGTTTTGGGGAGAGAGTATTGATAACAGTCAGTATTTTGCTAATTAGGAGAGGTGATTGCTTATGGTGAACCTAGAGTTCTCAGGCTGATCCTTGCTTATCACTCAAGTTAGTTATTTTTTTTTTAGAGGAAGTTTCACACAGAGCCTCCAGTAGCTGGGCAGAACAGTTAGTGTATTTGTGCTGGTGCAGGTATTCCGTCTGGTATTGCTCCAGGGGTGAGATGATATTTAACATCTTCAGGAGAAGTGCTGATTCACACAGTCAGCTGTTTTCTTTACAG
Organism: Scolopax mira; assembly: GCA_004320125.1. Taxonomy (NCBI): domain Eukaryota; kingdom Metazoa; phylum Chordata; class Aves; order Charadriiformes; family Scolopacidae; genus Scolopax; species Scolopax mira. The sequence continues at coordinate 19,910 of BJBW01012549.1, read as the reverse complement.
GAAACTGCCAACTGTCTGCCACTGACATCAGAAGGAAAGGAAGAAAATTCTGATCGAATAAAGGAGAAATACATCCACGGAGTTAAAATTAGATTTTTTTTTTTAAAAAATGAGCAAATACTGTTTCAGAGCAACAACAAGAACAACAAAGACAACAATAACAAAACCAAGGATGGAAGAGAGAGCCAAGTTTGCACTTCATATTTTTAAGCACTGCTGATTTGGAAGCCAACCATGAATGCCAATAGTTGCTTATGTACTGTACATGCTGTACTCCAAAAGCATATCCGCTACGGCAGGCCAACCAGAAGGGAAGGCATGGAATTTTCCTTTGAAACAGAAAAGGTCTCATTGCTCACAAGCATTTTGCTCTCAAGTTAACTCCTTTGTTTCTTCTTGTCTGTGTGAAGCTGGGCCTGCACCTGAGCAGTCCCATAACACCTTTGTCATTGCAATTAAGGGTCTTGAATTAGGCTGTGGAGTCACAGCTATAATATAGTGTTTCTTATTTAATGTTTCTTTTCTTAGTTAATACTGACAAGAATTCTCACCTTTGCTGAGCACTTTTGCTCTTTTTCTTGTCTGATATTGCTGTTGTTGCTGTTTCATGGTGACAAACTGAAGGCAGACACAAGCTGGTCTCTGGCCTGATCTGAAGCCCAGGGGCTCTGTCCCTGGGGACTGCATAGGTAAATATGAAGGCGTTATTGTGGAAAGCTGTGCACAAGTTCTGTAACTAAAAAAAAGCATAATACACATTTAAAGCACCAAAACAAGTCACATTATCCTGAGAAAATAACATCATCTTCATTGTTACATTTGTTGACGCAAAAGATTAGAGCTTTCTGTCAAGAGCAGCCAGAGAACAGCAAGAACTTTCATATCTAGGGAACAGGATCCTGTTCTTCTGTCGCCCAAGTTTGGTTATTGCAGCTCTTTGGAGTGAACTGCTGGGTATGAGGAGAGAAATGTGGACAGAAAAAACAGACATGCCCCTCTTTACTCTCACAAAACAGAGGAACAACACTACAACAAAACCACTGTGTTTAGGGAACATAAACTATAAAGGAGCTCCTGGAAATAATCCAAGCCAGATCTCAATAGGAAGACATGGATGCTCAGAAACAGAAAAAAGAACCATTAACAGATGTTTGCCTACAAAATGGGATAACCATAAGTACTGACTATTTCATAATTTGGTAATGTGGATATGATTATAGACAGTTTTATTATTTTCTTTCACTATTTTATTTATTTATTGTGTATGTTTGTTGCAGGAAATCTCTCTCTAAACACTTTCTTAGCACAGAGGGAAGTCTGCACAACCTCTCTTACTGTCTCCCCTGTGCTTTTGCATATTTTTGCATACATTTGCTTTGTTACTAATTAGTTTTGATATGTGCAAGTGTTCGGCCACAGGTACTTTGACATCCTAGAAAAAACCCATACTTTATGGAGGAGAACTACTGCTATATATCACAGCACATGTACCAGTGTATATATTTCCAAGCCACAGCCCCAAAAAAGGAAGGAAACCAAATGCTTTCATTACATGAAAATAGAGCAAGGTGTAAAATAGAGCAAGCCTGTAAAGGTAACATCTCCTTGTGCATTTGAGGGCCAGGACACCCACACATTTGGCATGTTGCCACATACAGTTAGGTAAGGTAATGTCACATGCACAGCAGGCTGTTCTTATCCTCCATCTGTTCTAAGTCATGCAGATTCAAGTTGTGTGTCCCTCAAAAGTCCACTTTTCCAGCACCATCCAGTCTGTAACAAGCACAGAGGCAAGGATGCCCCCGTGTAATACTTCAGCTATAAGTGAAATGGAGTGAGGTGGGCTTTTTCTTTTGCATTAAGCTTCAATTCTGTCACAGCAGAGAGCCAGGCTTTGGACTATGGTTTAATCTCTTGCACCTGAAAAGCACGCGTGTGGATAGTGGTTGTTCAGTTTAATATATGAGGTGTGCAATTGTCATATTTGAACAACGCTTCAGCCCATTCATGTTTTAGTCAATGTAGCAGAAGGGTCTGTGTTTCTCTGAGCTCGTTCAGTTTATACAAGTACTCTAAAAGTATTTGTTATGTTCCAAGTCCTTATAGCAAATACATACCAGTAACAATAGCTTTTCCACTGGGACCAAGTCACACATAAGTGGGGGTAAGGCTTAATAGACAGAACAATAGAAAAAAATAGACATGGTGTTCTCAACAAAAATACCATTTTCTGTATGTTGCATGGTTTTTCTTAACTGCCAGAACAGTGGGTGTTTCTTACAGATAAAAATTGATGCATCATTGCTATCCTTCCAGTGAAAAACAATAGATCAGAATAGATCAGCAATCTCTCTTCTCTCAGTGTTCAGAGAAGTTGACTGCAAGCTGTTATGTTCAATGGTCAACTTCTTTTATAGCATTGCCATAAAAAGTCATGTGTATGTTGTGTGAAGAGCCACTGTAGCATAAGTAGACAAGGGAGGTGAATTAAAATTACTATAGGGGTCCAAGGCAGATTCTGATTGTATTGGTGTAAATAGAGAGTCACCTAACCTAATCCCAGATTTACAGCACTGTAACTGAAATACAGTTACAGTAAATACAGCAAAAATGACTCGCCTGTAGCTGCATTTCCTAACTTCTGTGAAATTCTGGTCTGCATCTTGACAGCGGTTAGCGTAGTTGCTTCCCTTTATGTCTTCCATATTTCTTTCAGATTTCTATTGTCTTCCCTTTTTCTTCACTTTCTGTGCAGCTGTCATCATAGCATTTCAACTCCAGTTAGAAGAGCAAGGCAGATGTCTCCCAGCAGAGGCTCTGCCAACATCACTCCAATGACAGCTGTGGGAGCAGCGCTGTGATAACAGCATGACCACCAACGTCAACACAGAATGACCACATCACATCTGCAAAGCTGTTCAGCTTCCATTGGCTGAGGGCCTGCAGTCTCAAATCACTTTTATACTTGAGTATCTCAGCTGGCAGCTCTTAATTCTACTTAGTTCTGTAGTATATTATATACTTTTTAGTCTATTTTGTTGGGTTTGGTTTGCGTTTGATTTGTGTTTTTTTAAAAAATCTGAATTATCACAATGTATTTTGATCCTGGGGTGAGAAGGACTTTTAAACATGCCTCATCCCAAATTGACCCCTAGGCCTAGATGTATCTGAAAACCTAATTGAAAGTGCCAAAATATTACTGTGAACCATAACTTTCAGCTCTCCAAAATGGAAATTAACATGACAGCATAAAGAACTACCTCAGCATTTACTAAAATAAGAGAACATTTAGAGCTAGCAAATACCAATAGCTTACAAAAAGTTACCTGAAAACATGACTTAGCTTATTAGTGTATGTTGACTGTGTGTTTAAAGCTTGTTTAAAATGTACCAAGGAAGATATTTTATAGATTAAAAGAAACACAATTCAAAAAGAAAATGCTTGGTATGGAAGCAACCATGTAAGCTCAGTGATCTTTCTGCATGCTCCTTTTATATACCAGGGTCTGTGTAGGAACTTTTTCTGTGATAAAATATTTTGTCAATTGAAGTTCTAACTTAGGAACAAAGCACTCTCATACATCAGCAAGTTCTACCTTCGCTTGCACAGCCCATGCAGATGTCTCCATAGTGATCTTGCACCATCTGATAGGAAAGTGAGAGTACTACCAAGGGCTTCATCCTATTCACATCTGCAGGCAAAACCTGCAGATTACTGTAGTCTTTATTTACTCATTATAATAAAAGTGAAAGGTTCACCGACTTTTCAGCAAGCAGGACTTCCAGCGGGTATGTAATTTCAGTTGCTTATAAAGTAACAAACATGGTGTCTATGATTGTCCCCACAGCTGCCAGTGCAGCCCAGGAACTTAACAATTCTCTTGAGCAGAAAGGATGTCCCAATCCCTCTCTACAGCTGATAGTTGAGATAACCTTTATCAGCCACCAGACAGACTCAGCTCTAAGTTATACTGTGCGAAAAGGAAACAAACCCATTGTTTCCTTGGAGATATTCCTTACACAGTTTGTACACAGGCTCTTGGTCCTGAATGATTAAAACCACTCATTGCTCTAAGTACGACCGTTCCCACTTAATATAGAACGCATCTAAACCCAAGCACAGGTTACAAATTACTAGTTGAGTCTTGACTTACTAGTGGTAAGTTCTTGTAATTGACTACACTGGAATTTGGCAACTAGTACTGGGTTAACCATGCACACCACTTTTTACAACAAATGTCTTGTGCTGCTATACCTTGAATTATCTGAAGCATTCAGCCCCTTCCCTGCCTCCAGAAGGTAGTTCCTTCAGCAGTAGAGTTTCCTCACTTTTCTCAGCTATCGGGTATCACTGATTCAGAAGAAAAGTTGCTGCCTGAGGATCGCAAGTGCCTCTTGCAACATTTTCATATTGCAGGTTGTGGGAAGTTGGAACTTGTGGAACTTGTACAATCTGATGAAAGATTTTGGTCCCATTTCAGGAAGTTGTCCCCGTGGCAAAGAAGCTCATTAACATAGACCTAAGCTCTGTAGAAGGCAGTGAAAAATATGCACATTCTTAAAGTTAAGCATGTACTTTCCTGAGAATCAGAACATGTAGCTTGATATGGCTGCAGGTGCGAGCTGTTTGCTGAGGCTGGTGAAGAGAGGTTGTCTCTCTATTGCTGCTCTGTGACACATACAGGATGAGGGTTTCCTCCCCCCCTCCCCCCAAAAGAGACATTCTAAAGAAGAATATTTAGGACATTTATTTTCTTTTTATTTAAAGGAGAAAGTCTGATCTTCATTGCCCTAAAAAAAATTGTGATTCATTTATAATACAAGCAACCAGGCAAGTGAAATGTACTTAATTGAAAGAGGAAATAATTTTAGTCAGCTTCAAATTCTTTTTGCTTCAAATGCTTATTCAGCTCAAATATTTGTATGAAAAGATGCTCTAGTGAAAAACTGAACCCTATGATTAATGGACAAAATCCTCCTATCCACACCCATTCATCTAAGCCATCCAAGAAGTTTTTCAAAAAAAGAAAAGATTTATTTGAGATCTCCAAGTATACAGCAAGCAAAAAAAAAAGTGTTTTTAAAATACACATACTTGTAAAGCTTTTATTTCATAAAAAAATGAAAAATACCTCAAATAAATGTTTCCTCTTTTTCCACTTACCCAACAAATCATATGTTGCTAAAGACCTGCTTGAATGTCCCCACTTTCCTAGAAGTCGTATTTTTAGTGTTATCTGGACTTTCTTCTTAGGTCCATTTAACTTTCCAGACATTCCAGTTAGAGGAACATTTTGGACCTCAGAGTGTAGACACTGACAGCCCAAAGGCAGAGGACTGCCAGTAGGCTTTCAGGAGCAGCCTTTTTTGATTATTCAATATGGCTGTTATACACCCTATAAATGGCTAATGCTAAATTCCCAAGAAAGGAATTTAGCCTTATCTAGATGCAGGATTTTGACTGTCTGAAAATGCTTTTATTTAGAAAAAGATTGCCCCGTTTCTAAATGATGTACCTTGAAAACCTATGTTCTGTCACAATTGAGCACTGTTGTTCTAAAATTATAGCACTCATGAAGACCTGAACCATCATAAATGTAAGCATAATATATGAGCCATTTGGTTATTTTGGTTCCACTTAACCATGTAGGCAGATCTTCCATTCATATAAAACTGGTTATTTCAGCTCATTTTGTAGCTGTGAATTTCCCTGCTGCCCTATTTTCTCACTCAGATGATGGGTTCTTTGTACGAGAACTGAGCTGATTGGTGCAAAACCAAGGACAGTTGAATGATAGTCCTATGCACTGTCCAAATCTATTTCTAATCAAAACAGAGTTAGGGTACAGACTCAGTAGATGTGTGCTAGCTGCTCATCCTTAAAATGAAGTATCCGTTTTTAAAAAGCCCAATGAAAATAGCACTGATGAAACTAGAAGTACACTGATTTTCTACAGTGCTTCCAGCCTTGTACAATCACACTGTTCAAGTTGAAAATACCTCTTTTTTTAATAAAGGAGTACCACACCAACTCAAAATTCATAGGATGGGATACCATTACAGAAGGTGATGTACACATTACTATAGCTTAGGAAGGACTATCAAAATAACAATAACAAGTTAAATCCCATGACTGTTACTAAGTCAACATTCCAAGTGCTAAGCAGGACAATGTATAATTTTCCTGAAGCTATTTTCTTACCTGGTCAATGAATTAAACACAGCTACTCAATTTTTGGCTCCCAGAAAAAAAAAAAATTGATAGCTTTAAAAGATAAATTTTACTGAAGTCAAACAAAGCAAAATCTCATGTGTACCTGCTAGACATTTATGGTCAAATGCTGTTTATATAGTGGATCTCCAGGAATACGTAGGTGTTTGAATCTCAAAGACAGGTGGTCAAAGTCCTTACTTAGATTCTTCTTTGCCTGGAGGCATATAAATTCTCTAAGTCCCCGAGTTCTCACAGATGATATTTACTAAGTGGCTAAGTGAATGAAATGGGAGGGTTGATGCCTGAACCTTGCAATTCTCAAGGAAGATATTCCATCCCTCAGCTTCCATCCAAAATCCAATCTAGAAAACAACCTGAGTAGAAATATGCTGGATTGGGCCATAAGGGAAATATGGCTGGAGATGTCTCATCACTCTTCCTGCCCTTTTATTAATCAGCTAAAGAGTTCAACTGAGACATGGAAGGCACTGTTTCTTTTGTTCCTGACTCTGTCTCTTGAATAGGTATTTCCCACCTTCCAAGATAATTTTAACTTCAGTAGACATAGATCTGCTTTCCAGAGCAAAGGCATTGAACATCCATTCTTTCTATGCTTTTTCCAGTGCACACAGAGTAGCAAAATATTTGTTAGAACAGAGAGAGTGCAGGGAAGGAAGTGAAGGAATATGGAAACTAGTGTGATAATATAGCTCAGTGGTTAGCTCTCTCACCTAAGTAAAGAGAGGGCTGGAGAGGACAGTCCCTGCTCTCATGATTACTTAATATGGGATACTTAAAATTTCATTGATGCAGGCACTGAGGCCTCTTCTCTTGTAGCTGAGTGCCTCAAATGCCAGGCAATAAAGTCTGGCTCTCTCTTTTACCTAATGAATATTTAATTATTCTCGTTGAAGTAAAGCAGTTTCAACAAGAGGAATTATGGCTCTTTTTCTGTCCTCAAACAACTGCTGAGCTATTGGATAAAACTGAGCTTCTGGCTATGCCCCTCTTCGGAATCTGTGAGCCCAACTGTGAATTCAAGGTACTAAACACCACAAGAAAAGAAGTTTCTTGCCATAGCCTGAGATTAAGCAGCTAAATCCTTCAAAGCTCTTGCTAATTTCTGTTGACTTTGTTGCTTTCCTGCTCAGTATGCTCTAGGTCTCTGAGCTCTGCAATCTAGGCATCTAACCCAGGGCTGCTATAACACCTGCAAGTCAGATACTAGGACATGAAGTATGGCTGCCTCTGTCCAACCATGGAGAATATTTAAGAGTCATATGCATTCAGACTAGGTAGTGTTAAATGGGAAAATAAAACTGAGAAGAAACAGAACCATAGGGCCAATTACTTGGCGTAATTTTCTTGCTTCTGTCCTTAGTGCCTGAAAATCCACAGGATCTTCTCAGTAATACAGTCAATTTGCTGAGAGAGGTGTTCCCTAGTAAGGCAGCTCGTGCAGACACACTCCTATTTGCCTGCCAGTCTGTCCACTGCTTATTAATCTCCTGTAGTCCCCAGCAGATGGTCCTTTGAGACCTGCATCCAGCTTACAGACATCCTGCTTTGCTCTAAGCAAGTGTGGGTCCATCATACAACTAGCATGCAAATCTGAGACCCTTCTGCTGGTCCTTTGCAACTACAACAGATAGTGGCTGGCTCAGAGGGCTGGAGCCAACATGAGTGGACTCACAGAAAGACACAGATCTTGAGGTTACTTGTTCCTTTGTGAGAAATGTATCGCTGGGTTTTTGAAATCAGATACTATCTCCTTAAAGGGAAGAGCCATGATGTGGAAAAAGGTGTGAGACTTGAGTTTTTCTCAGGAAAACTAACAATGTTTATACCTGAGCTTAAACTTCTTCAAACTATTCTTCAAATTCTCAGGGACCAAAAGGCAACTAAGAAGCAACCTCCCAAAAGAAGTTTATTTGGAGGATACCCATCATTTTTCACTATTCTCAGATGTCAACTTCACACAGATCTTTCATGACTGGCTGATCTCCAGATATGATATTTAGTCAAGGAATATATCTTCTGGGAATATATCTTCTGGTGTGGAAAAACTGCAGAAGATCAACAAAACATTGTCTTTGGCTCACAACGTGGGCTAGGCCCCATTAACCATAAACTGCAGACAGGGCAGACTCCTAACCACTTAACTGTTCTATAGTAGCTGTATTTAAATATACTTTATCAAGTTTCAGACCTAGTCTGTTGCCAAACAATCCAATTTTCATAATTATTTCTCTGTTAAACTCTGATTGAAAAAGTGTTGACTTTGTGTTATGCTTTGAAGAACCTGCAACAATTTGTTGTCATTTAGAAAATTATTCTATCGCCCAATGACCCAGGAAGGTGAATTGGGAAAAACAAGGAAACTCAGGGGTTGAAATATAAACAGATTTAATGAAATAAGACTAATTAATTAACGTTAATAATACTAAAAAGACAATGTTGATCCTGATATCAATATAAAATATATAAGGATTATACTCAGCCAACTCTATCAGTAGTTGCAGATATCAGTAGTATCAGATAGATGCTGTGCACTCCCAGCAGTGCGAGTGCTATAGCTTTGGGAGGAAGAGAAGGGTTCAGGGGTCCATCACCAGAGCAAGACGTTCTCTGGACCACTGCCATCAATGAAGAGAGAGAACTCCTCAGTAAACATTCTAATTTACATTGAATGTTATGTTCATAGTATGAAATAATCCTATTGGTCGTCTTGAGTCAAGTGTTCAGGTCTCACTCCTCATTCTTGTATCTAACTTGAAAACACCAAGGTGCTTTTTTTGAAACCTGCATACCATAGTTGGCTATAAAGTAAATATTTTCACAAATTCAGACATTAGAGTCTTCTATATGTGAAGTTTTCCTAAGCATTAAGAGATACCTTCCCAAAAAAGAAAGTTACTGACAGAGACATTAATCCTGTGTCACTCAAACCAGGACAAGTTCTTCTGTTCAAATTACTCAGTATTGCTGATACAAAGGTTACTAGACACAGACATGTAAGGTGATTCCTGCAGATTTGATTCCATAGAAAGACTCATTTGTTCATGGGTTCAAAGCTTTATATATGTTTATAACTCATTGTTCCGAGAAAACATATTTCCCAGATTTGGATGGACTGGTAGGACCTTAGCATAATTGGAATATATTCCATTGTACTCTTACATTAGTTTAGGGATGGTCTTTAAAGGGCCGTTATAAAATTGTCAAAATGGAGGGACAGAGATTTTTAAATTCTGGGTTGCTGATGCTGTACATAGTGTAGGTGAATTGCAGTTAAAGAACTGGACTTGACTCAGTGGTTCAGGATTCAATCTCTGCCTCTTTCACATTTCTCTGATCCACAAGTAACTCGCTTTCATGCTGTGACTTCCTCCTCTGTTAAAATAGAAATAATGATAGAAAGAAAAACTATCCAGCCATGCTGTTATTGTTCAGAATAAGGTTTGCCTTTTACCGTGTGCTTGCACAACTCTGCACAATAGGACCCTGATCACTACTGCAGTACATAAGTAATAATGATAACATATATATTTAATATTTTCCACCATCAGCATGACTCACTGTAATACTTAAAATCTTACTAGTTATTCTATACTACTTGGATAAAGAGCACTGTAATTAGAGAGCAGCAAGATTTTCATGCCACTTAATTTATAAGGCTACAAGTACTCGGCCACAAGTGAGGAATAGATTTGCATTACAGTTATTAGTGGTAATAATACTGTACTAATACCTTACATTACGTGGCATCTCTCATCCTGAAGTGATTAAGTTTCCTAAGTGAAACACAAAATACACAGAAATGTGGTCATCCATTATTTCACATTAAGTGAAAAATAGAGACTAGAAGAGAATTTTCTGCCAAGAGCATAATCTGAGTACTGAACGGAAGGAGTAAGCAGAAGGAAAGTTTGAAATAAACAGAATGGCAAGGCTATACATTTCTGGAGGTGTTTTGTGCTCCTGAAGTGCTACTACCAAAAGAGCTTTGGTGAGTTGCTCTGGTTGAATGACCATTAGAAAAAGCTCCATAACGTTCAAGGGAGAGATCACCAATGCTATAAATATAAAATTGCATCTCCCACTGGATATAGTAACTAGAGAGTGATATTGTATCCTATGTCTCAAAATATGAGTTGAAACAGCTAAGTGTATGCAGTAAGGACTGTCTAGAAGAGAGAAGTATGACAGAAAAAACCCAGAATGATGGATATGCCCACACATGAGGTCTATCATGAAAGATAAGGCATCTAATGTATGTAATTTGCAAATTTGCAAAAAGCCACAGCAGAAAAATTGCTGAGAAACACAAGAGATTTAACAAAGTTAACGCAGATCTGTTTGAATTAAACATGAACATTTTTCTGCTATTGGTGTAGCCATTATTTCTAAACCTTCAAAAAAAGTAGATTCAGGGGAACAGATGAGTGCTTCACTTCTAAGCTAGTTATGCCACTGTGAGAAATTAGTGTGTACATCTTTTAAAGCTACAAATATTTATACTTACCAGAAATTTTTGTAGGTTCAAAATCTGGTTTTATTAGCTGACCTAAGATATTTCCTGCATACTTGTTGAGTGTTCCCAAGTGAAATCTAAGCGCCTGTGACATTTAGGATACACTACTTATCCTCTCTGGCATTAACTATGTGCTCTTAATTTCTCTTAAGAAGAGCACAGCAGACAAATCAGAGAGCAATTCTTCCACTCTTCTCATAGCTGGACTACATTGTCCAGCCTCTGGGCATTGCTCTTCAAGAAAGGAATAGACTACTAAGGACATTCCAGAGAACAGCAGTGAAAATAGTTACAAGCCAAAGAGCCACGTTCAATGGGCCAAGATTGAAAGAACTGTTGTGTACCTTAATGGAGAGAAGAATTTTAGAGAGAAGGGTATACATTGTTCTCCCAGTCCATGGAGACAACTCTTTGTGTGTGACGAGAAGTAATGGACTTAAACTGGAGGAGGAAAGAATCAGGTTAGCTGTTGGGAAAAACTCACAGAAGGTAGGGGTACTCACTGTGGAGTAGGTTTGCCTCAGGAGCTGGCAGAGTCGCTCTCACTGAAGGCTTTAATACAGGTTGAACAAACAATCTATGGAAACCACAAAAATGCAGTAGTAGTGGATGATGGCTGGAACTTGATGACCATACAGCATGCTTCCTAGTCTTTTATTCTGCTGGCTCTCTGTTGTTTTGGGGTTTTAATTGCCTATTCAAAGCTGTTGAAAGAATTTTCTTCAAACTCTCTGAAATAATTCATGTTTGGACAGGGGCCAACTGTAGAAAGTATGTAGGACAAAGTAACACCTTTTTTTTGTAAAAGACATAAACTAGACAAAGTGGCCATGAACACTAAAGTATGACATTCCTTACTACAAATACCTTCATGAAATGGATAAAAGTATACCACAGAAATATACAGAATGTTAATATCATTGGATTTCCTACTTAGAAATGTATGATGTCACCTCCACGCATGATGAGCATCTCTGGTGTGCAGCAAAGCTGCTGGAGCAGCTTTTTGAAGTTGTAGCATGACAGGCTTTTGGCAACTGCTTGGAACAAAGCTGCTCTGATGGTTGTTTGATTAAGCAAATCTGCTGTGGTAAATGTCTGAAGCCAAGCTGTTTCTGCAGCTGTTTGAGCCAGAGCTAGTCCTGCAGTTTTTGAAGAAAGCAGGCATTTGTAAAGAAAGAAGGAGAGAGGTGGAAATAGAAAGGAGGGGAGAGAGAAAGAAGAGATTTTGAAACATTTTAACTTTATATAGCATTCAAAACAGAAGTATGTTTGTTTTCAAACAGCTTTGTAAAACAAAACTGTAATGCCATCTTGGGGTTTTGGTGATACTGGTGATTATAATATGTAGAATTCCTAAGGCTCTGTATGTTTGTATAAAGCATATTAAATGATAGTCTTTAAGAATTAAAGCTGCAAAGTCAAATAATCAAAAGGCAGGAAATGCCACAAGTTAAGTTGTATGCAAACTTTACACATCTCCCCTGTACAAATGCCTGTAGTTACATATCTACATAAGGCTTTTTCTTCAAGATCCAAGCCTTAATCAGCACTCAGGGGTGACAGGTATTTTTTAAATTATATCTGATATTTTATTACTTGTCCTTGTTCAGTATGAGTCCCTCTGCCTTGCTTATTTCTCAATATTAAAATCTTATCTAATGAAATGATTAATCTCCTCTTGATCTTTTCAGTGGTTCTTGTCACCGTACTCTCTGAGTGCCTCAGAAATATGAATATCTTTACTTTTATGATACACCTCCAGCAGTTAAAGTGATATTGCTACTCCTGCTTTTTACAAAGATAAGGGTACAGCTATCCTGTAGTTTGGGGTACTCAGTTCAATGTGCATGATCTTGAACCTTAATATACCAATTTATTTATTCAAGTTGTAATTCCTGGTGACTTCTCAAGTGTGCAAGATTTCTGTAAACCAGATCATAGAAATTCAGGTGAGGCACTCAGAAAAAAGAGGCACTACATACAAAAAGCTTTTAGTGTAGATGACTCGCTAAGAATTACACAGGGATTTTGAGAGAGAAGAAGGTAGTACCATGGTAGAAGAAATTAAACAGATAAGTAATCATGCAGTTAAGAAATGTGTCATCTAAACGCAAAGAAGACAGGTCTCCATGATTGCATAGCTTTAGTTGTTCCATTTCGTAACTTCCCAACTTGCTTTGGAGTCTTAAAAGTGTTCCATCATACTTTTCTATGTATAGATTTGTTTCTCTTTTTTGATCCAAATTTGAAAAAAAAACCACTAATATCCTATATGTTCCAGCTGTCACACCTAAATGCACGTGCTTTGTCAATGGATTAGGAAAGTGTAGGTGCCCCACATACATTTTAAGCTAACAGAACAACTAAGAATAATACTTTATGTCCACTCTGTGAACCACAAAAAAAAATGATAGCACATTTCGCTTTCCTACTGATTTTCTGACACTGGCTGGCTTGTTGAAGTCAAGGTTCTTGGGGTCCACTGCAACATCCAGACTGAATGCACATCCATAGGATACAGATGCCTGAATTTATTGCTGTAAAGCATAACCACTTCTGACACTGCCAGTCACTGCCTCAGTCTTACCTTCTCCTTAACCTTGGTTCTCTTTCCAACTCCATTTCCACTTCCTAGGTTTGGATGGTTTGGTTCCTTCCACTAGTTCCTTTCCTTTTTAGCTTTCAATCTGTTCTGTCTCTCCTGGCCCCTTTTCCTTTTTCACCATAAGTTTCTCTGCAGACTGATGTTCAGCACCAATCCCTCACCCAGACTAAGTGGATCCTTCAGTCTTTCTCACAGTTACCAACACTTCATCAGCTCTTCATAATTTTTTTTTTCTTTCATGATGGCTCTGAATCTCTTCACCTCCTTTTCCACATGCAGTTTACTGTCTTTATCACCGTAGCCATCCCAGTTGCCTCTTTTTTCAGTCTGTCTCTGCATTCTGGTATCTTGGTTCGTGTCTGCTCCTCGTCTCCAGGCAGATCAGCTTTTTTGCAAGCTCTGCTTTTAAATAGTGCAGCTTCCTCCTTCTCGCTTCCTGTTTGGAGTAGGTGGGAGAAATAGAGCTTCTGCACTCTGTCTTGGACTGTAGCCCAGTATGACGTAGCGCTGTAGTTGCAAGGAAAATCCTGCTCAGCCTCGGTCTGGAACATGTTCTATAATTACAGAATCTTTGAGAAATGCAACTGCTGACACCTGAGACTTCTGTACTGAGCATGTATGAACTGCTTTTTTTTTTTTTTTTTTTTCCCCAAAGGACTAGAACTTAGCCAAATTCTTTTAAGAGATGGAGAGCGCTACATCCTTGAAACAAAGGCAAGCCTCTGCCAAATTTTAAGCCCGTTCTACAAGTCATGGTAGCCCTAAAAAAATTCAGCAGAACTCAGTTGGATTTTTTTACGAAGAAAATGACATATTTTCCCTTAGCGTTGATCTCAGAAACGGCTGAGTTATTTGTTTCCAAAAAAAATAAATTCAGTCTGAGGCAGATGCTCAGTGTGGAAAATTTCAGTGCAAATAATTAAACTTTGGCAAAGTTACAAATAACTGAAAACAGAGTCTCATAATGGGAAATGTTGGACAACCTTGCTAGGCATGTGTGCATCCAGGCCCGTCTGTAATACAATGTCCAATAAAATGGGGAGCAAAAATTATTCTCATCGTCAGAGAAAAACTCATTTTATAGTTTTGCTGTCATCGCAGTGTCATGTTTCATACCAAAGCTGTTGTAGGAGGGTGAAGCTACTTTGAAAGCTTTATTTTCATTAAAAAGGACATTATTTTATTTATGATAAAATAGTGCCATTATTGCCATATGGATAACTCCAGCCAATCAGAGATCCTGAATAAGGTCCCACAAAATCAAGAAAGTGATTCCAAATTTGTGAGATTGAAAGAGGGTTGGGGGAAAGTGGTAAATTCTTTTCCAATGTCTGAGCTTTGGAGGTGTTTTTTCATAGAATCATAGAATCATAGAATTGTCTAGGTTGGAAGGGACCTTAAAGATCATCTAGTCCAACCATTTTGAATACAATCAAGTACTTTTCTGTAATTGTAAAGGCAAGTCACTTCACTTACTTACATTTTGTCTATACTATGTTATGAAGTTACATCAGAAGGAGATACTTTAAAACAAATACCAAATATACTGTTAGTTTTCAAGACTTTGGACTCAGAGCCCCATGCCATTGCTAGTGCTTTTTCCACAGGTTTTATTACAGACTATAAGTCTGCATATGAAGTGCTCAGCTGATGCACAACCTCTGCTTGTGTATTTGAGCCCTTTTTTTCCCCTTGGCGTATCAATTGGGTTTGAATTCTGTATTTTTCATACTGCTTTGAAAAATGTTATGACAGTTACAGTGCATATTGTATACATTTGAAAATAAAGGAAGTGTATTGAAGGCTCAGTACAGAGCAAACCTGAAGCAGCTCCTGAGCTCTTCTCCTTTGGCAGTAACAGAATATTGGTGGCTGCTACCATGGAAGGGTTCTAAACACAGACTGTATAAGCTCCAAGAGTTACTGATAAATTTCACATAGAGCAAATAATCTGACTGCAAATTTAAATAAAAATAAAAAAAAAAAAGATGGGGAAGGTTGGCTTGGCTCAGCTCACAAGGAAAAGTTAAGACATCCACACAGATACATCTGAATCACCAAGTACCAAGCATTGTATAGTAATGGCATAAGATCTTTGGAGCATCTAAGTACCAAGAGAGAGGAGAGACTGCTTACTGCTGTGAAGGAAACTGTAACAAGAATGAACAGATTTACAGTAAATGAAAGACTACTACATGTGATTGTTAGGGCACTGATTATGAGAGTCATGAAGACCCCTAGGAAACCTGTAGGCATTCAGCTTCTTTGAATGTCTAGAACTAAATGGAACAAGGCAATATGCAAGGCAGTTGAAGAGAGGTTACTGAAGTGAATTGCTCTGATCCTTAATTACCAACATTTTGTTATTGGAATCCAGAAAATGTTCTCCTTCTCTTCCTTAACAGCACTTAGTAAAGATAGATATGAACTCTCTGTGGCTTTGCCCTGACACATTGCGATTGATATGAGGTTAACTAGTTAGGGAAAGCCTCTAAGGGAATGGGGTGACAGAAGTAGCATAACTGAATAATTCAGAGTCTCACTACATTTGCTCCTAATTTTTGGATCACAGTAGCATGTATTTCATCATCTACAGCTGGACAGAAGGTGACAGCTCCTCATATGAGATGCCTGTCACTTATCTTCAACTGTCTGAAACTGACATCTGCACCTGAGCTAATCACCCTAACTTCCCTTTACTGTCAAGAGAAAGAAGTAAGCATCTTGTGGAGCACAATCCATTTCATCTAATGTAGGTGTCTGAAATAAGGCAAAAGAATAACACTAGAGATTAATATTTCTTGGTGTGGACTGTAATGGCTGTCTAAGATGAGTAGCTAACCTGGGATGATGTAGGTAGGCAAAATGGCTTCCTCGTGTTTGTTCAGGGTGGGCATCACTACAGGTTTCTTTGTCACATATAAACCAAGCCGCTGAAAAGGTCTGTGATGAATGGAACTAGACGAGACAGGCATTTCAGAACTCCTGAACAGGATGGGACAGGCTGACACTGCTTTTCTAAATTCCATCCAAATTTCAAGCATACTTCTTGTGACAATGCAAAGTGACAATGCCTATTTTTAAACCCCTCAGGTTTTTAGACTTTGTTGTAGCTGTGTCCTACTGCTTAATTAATTAAGGCCCCCCAGCCTGAGACTAGCTCTTCTCAGCAGTCTGCTGCAGCTTGCTTTCGGTAAGGGTGTACCAGTCCTGCCTTCTCTTTGCCTTCTGTCCCACTGCTTTCCTTTCTGTGTAGAGAGGAGGATGCTCTCTGTCCTTACACCAAATTGCACTATCCTCTCTGAGGGTGAGTTTTCATGGAATAAGCTAAGGGACTGTACTGATGGCAGCTGCTGGAAAACATGGTCTTGCTCTGCCCTTCTCTGCCCCCACTGTTGTTACCAGATCTAAGTCGCGCAGCCTCAGTGTGACCTGATGTGGCTGAGTGAACCAGTGAGGAACAGTTTCTTTTTTTTTTCAGAGTTAGTTTTCCACTGGATCAGCCAGTTGAACTGACTCACTTTTATTAGGTATGATATAGGAAGCAGAGGGAGTACGTGGCCACAAGCTGACTGAGGTACAGGACTTCTTACATCCCTTCAGCTGCGTTGCTGCTTCATCTTAGCTGCAACATAAAATGGAAATAACTTCACTATGGACTTTTCACCAAATCAGTTATTATTCTATGTGAACAGAAGGCTATCAGTGTATGTAATTGTTGGTATCGAGTTCATCAGGTTTGGTTTTGCCATTCTATAAGTGAATTTATATTGTTAAGGAAAGCTTGGAAAAGCCTGTGCTATTTGGGGGTTGGAAGATTCAGTTAAGTATGTTTTAGAACATCTGAAGATGCTGAAGCAATGGGTCTCATTTATAGCTCTGCTATCGGGTAATTTTGTGCCATAGCAGTGCCCAAGTATGCTGCTTTCTTTCTTTAATGTTGTCAAATGAGAGTGGAAAATCACAAGATGGTGCTCTCACAGAGTCGTGGCACTGCCCTTGCTGTGCTGGGCAAGTTCCAAGCAGTAACCAAAATCAGAGAGACTACTGGGACACTCCTTGCAGTTCCAGCTGCATGTTGCTCCTTAACTTCCTGTTCTAAAATAGTGAGGAATGTTGCTATCAGCATCTAAACATTTATTGCTTCCTTCCCCAGCAGCAAGCGCAATTCACTGGCTGGCCTCAAAGTATGGAACCTGCCCCTGAAACTGATAGCACCTCAGTAGGTGAAGGGCTTTTAATGGTTCCACCCGTAACGCAGACCCTTTTGGTTACAGGAAACGTGCTAATGCAATTTAGTATTATCTTTCACAGCAGGAGTTCCCTTCACAGAAAAACTGATGTTTATTGTAATACTTCGATTTCATTAGATGCCTTCAGAAAAGTGAATTATTAGGGATCGGAAAGATGTTAAAATCTCTATACAGCAAGCAACTTGACCATGACTGACAATTAAATGAAAGTGCAGTGCTTATTGGGATTCCTAGCCCGTAGGATTTTCCAAATTTTTAAATTATTTTCTGTTTTCCTTCTGGCAGCCATCTCCAAGAATTGGAGCACTTCAGACATCTCATCTTTAAGTACTCAAAATCATACCTGCTTTAAAAAGCTTTGGCCTTATGGTAATACCACACATATAAGTGGAAAAGATATGGGCCCACGCGGATTTGCTGTATTCTGCTGCCACATTATTGTCCCAATGCCAGAACATCCAGCCACAAATTGATTCCGCTAGCACTGAAGGAAGTATTATGTATGAAAAAGGAAATTATGTCTAAAGTTTGAGAAAGAGTCTTAACTCAGGATTTCCTGTACTTTTAGTTTTTGTGTTATTTAGGAATGAGAATTAGCAACCTTAACACCATCTTAGTGCAATTTTTTGAGTGTGTGCTGGAATTTCCCTTGGTTTTATGGAATGTAGGAAGTGAACACATGGACCCAACTGAAAATCAATTGAAAGACATTTTTATGTAAATACATATTGTCAATTGTAAATGTTTACATTTTTATTCATGGAAGAAAAATGAATAATACCAAATATGCCAAATACATCCTTCCCTACCAACCAACAAGGAGTTCATACTCTTTTTGGCATCATCTACAAAGGCAAAAGAGCAGGCAATTTCCTCTAAGAAACCTCTTTGGTCTAGTCCACCAGTAGTTTCTATAGAGACAGTATTCTCAAAAATCATCCTCATTTATAGCTATAAATAACCTTCACAGTTCAGTGCAATAATGGAGCTTAGCCATAGAACTTACTGGCCATTAAGTTGGAAATTATTTTGGAGAGATGGAAATCCAAAGTAGATCAAATACTTGTGTTGGTGAGAATTTATATAGCCATTGGGGATGGAAAAGCTGTGCAGAAGCAGCCTGTTAGTGACAGCATTTCAGTCTGGGAAGGTTGTCTCTGTTGCACACATCACAGGGAGGAATATTACTGCGCTGTGAATGGGGGAGTTACATGCTACACAAAGCTGCATTAACAGGAGGATAGTACTACCTTAACCTCTCTTCTTCTGCTGGTAATCTGTGTTACCCCCACATAGACTGAGAGCCATGGTTGGTGTTTGTATGGCTTCTGAGCTCTGCAAAGTTGCTGATGTATTTTTCTTTGTAATGGCCGTGTGAGAAAAGAATTATTACCTTTATCTTACTGATGGAGAAACAAGTCCCAGAACAATAAATAGCGTGATTTTTAACATACTTGGATGCTTTGTTTAGAAGCTTAAAAACTGTTTAGATATTTAAAGATGTAGGAAGGGCTGCAGGAGTGCCTCCCGGTGCGTCAGCTGTGTCCAGGTGCAGTCTCTGAGCTGAGCATCCAACTCTCCCCACCCTGAGCTTTGGTTTCCATGGGAAGAAAATCTATGCACACAAGGTGTAGAGCCCTGGAGTGCAACTGCTCTGCAGTCTAGACATGGCCATAGGCACCTAGACAGGATTTCTGAAAGCAGCAGGTGCCTAATTTCTATTGTTCTCTGTGGCAAACAGGCCCTTAAGTGGCTCTGGAAATCCTACTGACTACTTAACCGCATTCTTTAACGATTCTGCCTCTAAATGACTGCTCAAGATCACAGAAGTAGCCTGTGGCTACCAGACTAACCACTGGGATATTCTTTCTTCTGTGCCAATAAAGATTTGTTAGAATGAGCTAAAATGATGCAAATTCCCAGCAGGACCAGGCGCTTTTCCTGATGGGGCAGAAATGAGATGTGAACCCTCTGTCAGTTGTCAGGAGGGACTGGGGCTTCAGGCAGGACTTTTAGGTACTAGAGAATGTTTCCACAACAGGGAACTTGGTATGTCTATAAACCTGGCTCTGTGATAGTGTCCTGTCCTGTAAATCCTGACTGCTGCTACATGCATTTTGTGTTTGTTTCACCACAGCAAAACAGTAAAATACTTTCATCGACAAATACATTACTGAAAATGAAAACTTATGAAGGAAATCATAAGTTTCTCTTCTCTCTTCTGGAGAAGAGAAGGCTGAGGGGTGACCTTATTAATGCCTACAAGTATCTCAAGGGTGGGTTGAAGGAGGAGGGAGCCAA
>BJBW01012547.1:0-25369 GCA_004320125.1 Scolopax mira | reverse complement strand
CCCCGCAACGGCTCCCCCCCTCCAAAAAAACCTTCTTCCCAGCGGGACGTTCCGCCGGGAAGAGGCGAGCGCCGGCCCCGGCTCTCCCTGCGCCTGCCCCCGCCGCCCCGGGGGGCACGGCCGGGCCCGCCGAGCTCGCCAAGGTGCGTATTTCAATTTTATTGTGAGAAGGCGCCTTCATTCCCAACGCGCCGGGCTCCGGGGGGTGTAATTTACGCCCCCGGGAACCGACACAAACCCCCGGTAACTCCTGGTGCCCGCCCGGCGGAGAAGGGAAAAATTGGTATTTTCGGGTCTTTCCAATAACGCGGCCGATGCCCCGGTACCGCGCCGGGTACCGCAAGGCGTCAATTCACCGCGGAGGAGGTAATCAGCGCGGAGGACGCAGCGCCGCGGGGGGCCCGGCCTTTGCGCGGGGCTCCGCGCAACCTGCGCCCAGGGCGGAGCGGCGGCCGTGCGGAGGCCGAGCCGGGGCCCGGCCGGGTGCCGCCGCCGGTGCTGCGGAGTTCGCAGACCGCCCCCTCCCGCGCCGGCAAAGGCCCCCGGTGCCCCGCAAAGGGCAGAGTGCGCGGAAGGGCCGCCCCGCACAGCGGGTCAGGCCCCCCGGGCCGCGCCGGCTCCCCCGCCGCCCGCCTTTCCGCGTTTGTTTCCACGGTTTTGGGCTGATTTCGATACTTTCATTCAAATTCCCGAGCACCCCGGGCCCGGTGGAAACCGGATGGAAGGCGGAGCGGGAGAGCGGTGCGGTGCGGGCATCCGCGGCTGCCGGGCGCGGGGATGCGCAGGCGGCGGCAACCGACTCCGCGCAGGACGCGGCGGGGGCGATGCGGGGCTCCGTCCCTACCCCTGCCCGGGCGCCGTCGGGGCCGGGCCGGCCCGGTGCCCCTCGGCGGGGCCGTACGCGCCCCTTCCCGCGGCCCTGCGCGCCCCGCGGCCGGGCTGCGCGGTCGCCTCGGAGTAAAGCAACTCGCCGTCAGTGCGGGGGTCTTTGACTCCAGCTGGCGCTCAGCCCCGCACTCCTGCGGCCGCGCTTTGGCGGGGGGCCGCCCCAATATTGTTAAATCAAGAATTAGTTCTTGGAGGTGAAAAAAAAATAAATTTAAAAAAAAAAAGAAAAAAGAAAAAGAAAGATAAAAAGGCTTAAAGTTGCCCCGTGCTCGGGTGCCAGCCCCCGCACCGCCCGTCCGACCGGAGCCTTCCTCCTCCGCCAGGCTCCCGGCTGTCCGACGGCGCGGGCCGGGGGATGCTGCGGGGCGGCCGCTTCCGCGCTCCCCGGGGCCGCGGGAGGGGGGGTGGGTTCGGGGGGTCGCGGCTCCGGCGGGCGGAGGGGAAGCCGCCCCCGCATGTGGGGCGCGGAACGGGCGCGGGGAGTCGGCGTCCGGCCGGGTCCCGTCCTGCGGCGAGAACAATATAACCCGAGTCCAACCGCACAAACAAGGATCGATCAGATAATTTCAGATATTATAATTGGCTTTAATTAAACACACTTCGTTCTAATTAACTCTGAAATTTTAGCATGCTTTGGGACGCTGGTGTCTGATTTGATATTGTCAGTCCAGATGTCCTAATAAAATTCAATCCTCCACTCAAGACTTCAATATTCACTAAGAACAAAATGCAAATTAAATGTAAAACCTAAAGTATCGCCAAAGGTATAATCAAGAAAGGTGTCTCAAAACTTCTCACTTTTTATTACGCAGTAGTTAGAAAATGCAGATTACATCCTAACAAGACCTCGGCTGAATAAGAGAAACCTTAACTCTTTCGTGGTCGGGGCTCGTTCTGCCCTGGAGGGATCCGCCAACGCGCGGCCCGACATCCGCGCTGCGGGGGGCTCGGGCGGCCCCAGACGCGCTCTCCCGCGCGTGGGAAACGGGCGGGACCCCCCCCCACACCGCCCCCGCGGAACGGGCCGCCCGCCCGCGCTGGCGGAGCGAAACTTTCCGCCTTAACAAGTACTTTTCTCCCCGGGGCGGAGAACGGGAGCTGCCCCCGCCCGGCACCGGGACGCCCACCTCCCGCTCCTCCAGGGCGCAGGCAGCGCGGCCGCGGAGAAAACCCCCGGGCGGCGGGCTCGGGGCAGCGCCTGCGCGGACACCCGGGGAGGAGGGGGACACACGGACACCGGGGGGAAGGTCCCCCGACCCCTTGCCCCGGAGCCTGCGGCCGCCTCGCCGATTCCCCGCCAGCCGCAGCGGTCTTTTAAAATAATTAAAGCCTGGGGAGCAGGGCGGAGATACGCGGAGGCACCGCGGGGCGCGTTACCGGGGGAGCCCCCAGCGCGGCCGCGGTGGAGCGCGGGGCGCGCAGCGCTGGGGAAGAGCAGCTATTCCCACATTAAACGTTTGTGTGTTTTCCAGACTAATGGAGTCACTTAAAGCTGTTGCTAATTTAACTTTTTCAAAAGGCCGCGGCGCGGTGATTTGCATTTTCTTTAGGATATTGAAAGGGAGAGGAGCCGGCGGGGGGGGGGGAGAGGGGGGGGGCTGCCCAGGGCGTAGCTGGGGGCCATGGAGGAATGAAAACAGCGACCGAAAAGAAGAAAGAAAGCAGGAAAGTGCCTCCTCTCCCGGACTATTAATACCCAATTTGTCCCGCTGCACTTTACACCGCGAAACAAACGTGTCGGGCCGCCCGCCTGCCCCCCCCGCCAGCCGGCTCCGCACCTCTCCGCACCGCTCCGCGCTTCCCCGACCCCTTCCCTCCCCTCCACCCCCCGTCAAAATCAACCCGCGCTCCCCCCCACCCAGCAGGGGTGGCGCGGAAGTTCCGCGGGCGGCGGGGACGGCTCCCCACGCACCTGGAGGGGCTGGAATTTTTCAAGTGAAAATTGCCGAAGAAACGCGGAACGCGCCCGGCTTTTTTGTGTTGGGTTGGTTTTTGGGGATTTTTTTTTTTTTTTGGTAAACAACAAGTGCTGAGCTCGACATATTCCCCCTCTCGCCGCAGAGACGGCTCTAGCGTGGGGACGGTGTGCCATCTACAGGACACTGCGCGGGCGGCCGCGCAACGCGCCCGCGGCCCCTCGCCGCCGCCGGCAGGCACGGGGGGCCCACGCACCCCCCATCCCCACGTCCCCCCCCCCCACTCCGCCCCCTCCCGCTTTGCCATTCCGCGTACGAAGCATCGATTATTTGTTATTTGAACTTTTTAAACGTGGCATTAAAAGTTCGGGGGGGGGGGCGAGGGGTGTCGGAGGGGTCGGGGGGGGGTCGGGGGGAGGCTGCGGCGCTGCCCGCGATTTTGGGTGAAGAGGTGTGAGGCGCAAAGACAGGGAAGGCGCTTTGGTTTGTCGGTCCGAGCCGCGGTTTGGGAGCTGATGTCCCCAAAGACCAGGCGAGCTTTTTCCCTTTATTTATTTTTATTAAAACATCAATCTACTCCGGAGCTGGGTGAACTCCGTTTCACCTGGAGAACATAAAATTCTCCATACCAAGGAAATAAGCACCTTTCATAAATCAACAGTATTCCTGACAGATCGATCAATTTTTGGTTGTTAATCCGAAAGGAGGAGTTTTAATTGCTTCCTGCCTTTTAGCCCGGGCACCCGGCGGTTCGGCCCCGGCAGCGCCCGGCGCCCCCCGCTTCTGCTCGGGAGGTGAAAAAGCCCCCGGAGATCCCGCGCAGCGCCGCGCAGCGCCCCTCTGCCCCCCCAACCCCACCGCGCTACCTGCGCGCAAGCGGCCGCCGGCGAGTAACTGCGAGGCGGGACAGAGGTGGGCGCGCAGCGCTGCGCACAGACGCGCGGCGTGGCCCGTCCCAGGTAAGCGGGCGCTGCGCCACCCCCGGTCCCCCCCCCCTTCCCCTTTCCGCCCGCCTGCGCGCCTTCTTTCCTCCCTCCCACTCCCGCGCAGAAGCGCGCAGCCGGGGACTCCGCCGGACCCGCGGGCGCTTACCTTTCGCGGCTAATTAGGCCAGGGAGAGGTTTTCCGAGGGACAGCCCCCGCTTGCGCGGAGGGCCGCGTTTGTGGCGGAGGGGACCGGCGGAGGAGTGCGCGTGTGCTCAGCGAGCTTTAATGCACTACTTACCCACCGCAGCCTCGCCGAGGCTCGGTGGGGGCACGGCGGTGCGCGGGGCGCAGCAGTGCGCAAGCGCCCCCCCCGCACTGCGCGGGCGGGAGGGAGGGAGAGAGGAAGGGGGGAAAGGAGGCGGGCGGGAGGCGCGGGGCGCCCGCGGGGGCGGAATCGGCGGCGCGGTCCCGGGGGCTTGGCGGTGGTTGCGGGGAGGGTGTGTGTGTGTGGGGTGTATGTCTGGAACTCCCCCCGTCCCGTCCCGCTACCGCGGGACCCCCCCCCCCCGAAACCTCCCTCTCGCCCCGGGGGCTGCCCTGCGGTTCACCCTGCGGAGCGGCCGCCCGCACCTGCGGAGCCCCCGGTGGGGAGAGGGTCCCGGAGGTGGGTCCCGGGGGGGGCGATGTGCCGGGGCGGGGAAGTGGGGGAATGGATTCTGGGAGCAAAAAGCTTCAGAAACGCAACAGTTTGTCCCGCGGGGCCGCAGCCTCCCGCCGCGTTCGGCGTGTGCGGAGCTACCGCTGCGGGTGACGGGCGGGAGGGGGGCGGCCGGGGGGGTCGCCGGGCACGGCCTGGGGACCTATTTCCCTCTTTTAATTCACCCTCTCCCGCTGGCAGGGCCGGTGAGAGCCCCCCCTCCGTCACACCGGGCGCGGTGCTGGCGGGTACCGGGTGTCGAGAACTTCTTGGCTCCCCCCGGGGTTCCCGGGGTGCAGCGCCCCGCGGATGCTGCCGCCTCCAACAGATTTTGGTTGTGTCTCTTTCTGCGCTTCCCCTCCCTCTCCCAGTTTGGGGGGGGCGGAGCACGGGGTGACCTCCGAGGAGGGGATAACCGCCGCCATGACCTTGGAGGTCCCTTCCAACCTGGGCAATTCGGTGATTCTGTGATTATTCTGCTGCCGCGGGGACCCCCTCAGGGACCCCCTCAGAGACCCCCTCAGGGTCCCAGCGGCTCTGTCGGGGCTGCGCCGCCAGGGGCCGGGAAGGTTCCGAGGAGAAACACCAGCGGCGGCTTCCAAATCGGGCAGATCCCTGCAGCGAAGGGAAGCCCCAGTTTTGGGGCAATCAACGGTGATCTTTGTTACCAGTCCAGGTACAGCTCATCTCTAGGGTTGTTCTGGAAGCAGACACCTTCTGGTGGGGCTTTAGTTTGCACAGAGTGATCTCCTCTAGCAGTTGGGAGAGCAGAGGCTGCGGGTGGCTGGGCAGGGGCCCTCCGTGTCGGTTTGGGGGATGTTAGACCGTGGCTGGGGTGGGCACAGGGCAGGGGGGCCGTGGCCAGCACCACCCCTCACAGCAGTGTCCATCCCAGAGCTTTCAGCTTCTGGGCAGGGGGCTCTTCACGGGGTCCTTCCTGCTTAATTCCCCCATGGATGAGCTTGGCTGTGGCTCGCACCAGCCTAAGTGCTTAGGAGACAGCTGTCCAGATGTGCTGGAGGTGCCTCAAGTTGGGTTTAGACCTAGAAAAGCCAACACAGCTCTGGTCCCACTCTCCGGTGTCCTCATGTGTCCCCACTGCGTGTACTTGTCCCCAAGTGGAGTCCTTCAGCTCAGCGTTCCGTGGGAGGTTCTCCGTGTCTGGGGCTTGGAGGATGGACCTGAGATGTGGTGACCCAGCAGGAGTCACCCAACGGTGGCCTTAGGCCATCCCATGGGGGTAACTGGAGGATCTGGACCTTAACTGTTTTACACCATGCTCTTTGTATGGGTTGGGGAAATTCTGGGGGTTCATTCAAGGGAACTTGATACAAGTATAAAACTGTGAAAAATATGCAAATTTCAAAGCGTTCCTGACTGGGAAGGAAAAAAGGACTCCGTGGGCTTTGTGAAGTCGTCATGGATGGAACTGGGAAGCAGAGACATGGGGAGAACTGGTTGTTCCAGGCCGGAGTCAGGCTGGTTCTGCCCAACCCAACACCTCGCCACAGCCCAGAACCACCTGGGGGAAAACAGCGTGAATTTCCCAGCGTTGTGCAGTAACTACTTCTTTTTTTTTTTCTTTTTGCACAGAGGCTGAGCTACTCTTATTAAGACAGATAGGTGCTCACAAAATATTCATAAAGCAGGTTCCTCGACAGCCCCACGTTGGTCCCAGGCTGTCTGTCTGTCTGTCCGCACAGGGACTGGCGTGTGCCCTCCCTCAAACCTTCCCCTCCAGCCCCCCGCAGCCCAGCACCTCCTCTGCTCGGGGCCCACCGAGGAGCTGGGTGTGTGGGGGGCTTGGGAATTGCTTGTGCCACTCTCCCTCCCGCTACCCATCCACTTTTTAAAATTTAAAAGGATCATATATTTTTCACACGCTCGTTGTGCTCTTCGGAAAGGAACGCTTGATTACGCTCCAGCCTTTCACATCAGCAGCTTGCATACAAACGAGCGGGTGGCTGAGCAGCCTCAGGTGTTTAAACCACCCAAATCCTACCCTTTCTGGGTGCTCTGGGGGGGCCTGGCTGGGGCAGGGCTACTCGCAGGCTGGCAGCGGCCCCTTTTATTTTGCCACCACCCGTATTCTCGGCATCCTTCCCTCCCAGATTAAATTACGGAGCTCTGGGACCGCTGTCGAACAGCAGCTCCTTAAGTTATTAGAGTAGAACTGTGACAACATCTCGGTGCTCCTTATCTCTTTATTCTTAGCTCACTTTTTAGTGCACCGTGCTCTCTATCAGCAGTTTTCATTCCTCCTCCTTTAATCTCACCTCCAGGCTCCGGTGGGTTCCGGTGGCTCCTTTCAGCATCAAGGCGCCGAAACTCCGGGCTCCAGCTCTGGGGGGACG
The DNA here is from genome assembly GCA_004320125.1 of Scolopax mira. Classification (NCBI taxonomy): domain Eukaryota; kingdom Metazoa; phylum Chordata; class Aves; order Charadriiformes; family Scolopacidae; genus Scolopax; species Scolopax mira. The sequence continues at coordinate 18,587 of BJBW01012547.1, read as the reverse complement.
CTGCCGCAGCGCGCGGTGATGTCTCCCCCCGGGATCAGCATCTTCCCTTTGCAGCTTCGCTCTCCCCTCAGCCCGGGGTGCCTCGGGGGCTCCCAAACCAGGGGATTCCTCCCGGCAGCCCAGGCTGGCAGCTCTTTCTCAAGTGGACACGCCACAGCTGTGTCCCAACGGGGATAAAACAGGCGGTTGGACCCCTGCGGCTCGCTGAACCCGCCCCACGGGTGGGCTCCAAAGTTCCCCCCACAAGAAGGTTCCCAGAGGAGCGAGTGGGAGTGCGTGGTCCTGATCCCTGCCCTACACCCCAGGGTAAGTCCTGCTCCGCTTCTCCTCTGTGCAAGGACTCGATCATGTCAGGATGCAAAGGCAAAGCACATCTTGGAGTGGCTTCATGGAAATGATTTTTGGATACAGCCCCACAGTCCTTCGCACGAGAGCCAGGGCAGGAGCCCAACTGGTCCTTGAAAGAGGGAGTGCTTGGGCTCATGAGTTATTTTTAACAACTTTGTATAGAGGCTCCAGTTTTAGTCATCACAAACCCATTTTCCTTGTGAGCTGAAATCTCACAATCACAGTTATTTATTTATTTATTTATTTTCCATGCAGAGAGGGAAGTAAGTAAAGCTCAGTGATGGAGGAGGTCGCACTCTCCAAACCATAAAAAAAAAAAAAAAAAAGAAAAAAAGGTCATGTCATCTCCTCTAGTGTGAGAGGTTAAAGACTCGAGCGGGAAGTGTCAGGGATGCTCGAGGACACTGACTGAAGTGGTGGCCCCTTCCTTAAACAACAGTCTTTGTGCCTGGCCTGGAGCCCCCACAGCCCAGAGCCCTCCTGGAAGCAGGGCTGGGGGGCGGGAGGTCACCTATCGGGGGGCTGTCACTTGGAGGGGAAAACGTGGCAGCAGCACTCGGGGGGCACCGCACCGGCCCAAATCCCAGTGAATTTCAGCAGCAGCCTGTCAGGCGGGGGGTGGTGGTGGTGGTTGGGGGGGGGGGGGATGCAGCCACCCCCCCACACACCCCCCCATCAGGGTTCCACACCAAAAAAGAGCAGCGACAGGGAAGGTTTGCCTCCAGGCCCGCTCGCTGGAGAGGGAGCCTCTCTACCTGCTGGTGGAGGAGGGAGGAAAACGCTGAATGTGGTGAAAAAAATAAACAACAGCAAGGAGAATTTAAATACCGAATTTAAATATGGCTAGCGGAGGGCTCCGCCGGCAGTCTTGGCTGGAAATTATCTCAGACACCGCGGCACAAAAATGCCTCCTTTTTAAAAGGCAAACGGTCTAATCAAGACGGATGTGTGTGGCGATCGCTCGCAGGGGGAGTGCCTGGAGTTACCCTTCAGTTACACACACACTGCCTGCTCCTCCTGGCAGAGCCTGCCAGGGATAAACACAAAGCAGTTTTCTTCCCAAACCTGTGTCCAAGTTGAGTAACCCCGCTCACATTCCGAGCCACGCATGGAGTTTGGGAGGGAGAAGTTACAGGTAAAAGTACTGTGAGTATTTGGGAGTGAGTGTGTGCACCAGACACTGTCCCGCCGCCGCGTGAGACCAGCTGGGTGTCCTCAGGGAGAATTGTTTGTGACCCCCTGGTACGAGAAGGGAAACCAGAGGTGGCTTTAGGGACCCTTGCGCTGGTGAGTTTAGGTCCCACCAGTGCCCACCCGGAGCTGGTTTAGAAATGATGGGACTGGCAAAAAAGAATATATCCATTTCTTGCCCTTGCTCCTATTGCCCCTCTGTGCCCCTCACTTGGCATCAGGGCTGGTTGGGGCTTGGACACCCTGGGGGCTCAGATGCCTCCTCGCTCCTCCTGCCAGAGCAACCTCCCAGGGCCAAACCCACGGCAGATCTGGGGATTTACAGCCAGAATCAGCCCCCCAAAAAAGATACACCCAGAAGCGCAGCCGGGCGTTTCTTACCATTGGGGGGGATTTGTTCCCATTCAGGTTGGGCATTTTATAGCATGAAGGTTGGGCATTTTATAGCAGGTTGGGCATTTTACAGCATGAAGAGGGAAGGGGGTGGGGTTCCTGCCTGAGCAGCTTTACCAAAACAAGCGGCAAATTCAGCAGGAAACAAGTTAAAAAATGATGCAGGCCTTCATTTCTTTCAAGGTAAAATGACTGGTCCCGGGTGTCAACACCTCGTAGACCTGCCTGGATATGTTTTGAACCCACTAAATAATAGATTTTAGCATGTTTTTATTTGTCTGCTTTGTTTTGGGTGGAATTATACCCACAACCTGCTGATTCCTGTTGCATTCCCGGTAAAAATTGTGTTTTGCTGGTTGAATTGACTTCACAATCAGATGCTCAGTTGTTATAAGGCACATGTATTTAACTGCTCTTTTATTAAGAGAAATTATAAAAGATATAGGTAAGGGTTCATTTATTATTTATTTTGCTTTATTTTATTGTAATAGCTGTGAAATTTAGACATGAAGTAAGACATATGTTTGAGGAATAACCCCTTGTGCCCTGTCTTGTGTATCAGCACAGAAGTGAAGCTGGCCATCATGATACCACAGATCCAAGAAAATAAGAATTTGGGGGATAATCAAACTAATTCTTTCGTGCACCTTAAATATTAGCAGCATCAGAAGGTCTTTGTTACCTGCACTTCTCCATTCCAGTGGCCTGTTAAAAAGTAACACTGAAAATACACTTCACTACCAGCTTTTTTTCTTTTAAGTGATAGATTTATCTCCTAATTTTGCTCTTGTTTCACAGTCTTTTATAGGACTCTTGGACAGTTTATAGATGGCAGCTGACACCTGTAAAGTTCACCTGAAGCTGTTCAGCAATTTAAAACACCGCCACGCAATTTATCTAGAACTCTTAATGCACAAAAAAAAAAGGAGGGACAATTGATTAGAGTCGATGACGAACTCTTCAGTTCTGTCGTTATAATGCAGGTGTAAACCTGTCAGGTTTTACAGCTGCCCTCACGCTGCTTCAATTAAACATATCTTTTGAGGGGGAGACTGTGCATTTCTCTCTCTGGCTCAGCCCCAGCCACAGCAGGGGTTCAGCAGGGATGGGTGTAAGGCAGCATCCCCATCTCCATCTCCATCACCATCTCCATCTCCATCCCTCAGCATTCTTCCCCAAGAAAGGTACCCACAACCCACATCTGGCTATGTGCTGGTTTTTAATTTTATTTAACTTGATAAATCCAAATTAATAGATATGGGAGGGGGAAAAGAAAAAAAATCTTATTTTGCTACTTGGAGAGCTCTTTCCCCTGCCAGGTTGCCCGGGCAGATCGAAGCCCAATGGTTTGTTCAGGAGTTGGGCTTCAATGGCTCCCCCCAAGACACAGCTCCCCAGCACACGTTTGGTTAATTGATTTTTATAGTTTTAAAACTTTCTTTGAAAAGCTCAGATCCTCAAAGTAATGGGACAAAAAAAAAAAATACAGCTTGCAAGATGTTCTTTATCTGTCCTGTGGTATTTCTCCTTTCAGGCTTGTATTTTCAAACTAACCTACATAATCAGAAAGAACTAGTAATTATATATTTATTTCCACTGAAAGCCAAGGGGCCCTTGTATTCAGTGGCATCTGTAAATCTGAGCAGAGAACTGAATCTTGTGCTAATCCGGCCGTTCACAATTATGTCAAGTTTGATCATCTGAAAAAAAGCCGCCCTCTCGCTCGGTATTTATCATCTTTCAGACAGTAGCAGACAGTGATCTTTTACTCCCTCATGCAACATTTCAGCAAGCGTTATATATTTCAGAGACATTTTCCTGTATGTATATGCTACGAATTGTATGCAATATTCCAGAATGGTTCCACCAGTAGTGTACAGGGAAACATTATGGTATTAACCACCTCTCACCTCGCCCATTACCGTGTTTCTTTTCCTAACACACTGCAGTATAAGAAGCATCTGATTTCCTGTTTAAGTGCCATATAATCACTTGTTACACATAACAGCACACTTCCTTTTAATGCTTAAATCCTGGGAGCTGTGATTTCCAGCGGCCTCCTGGCTGCTTCAGCGATCTCTATGAATCATTGAGCCCATCAGACCTGATCCCTGGAATAAAACAGCCCTCAGGGCTTCGCCAAAGTCCTCTTTGGATACGGGCACAACGCACGCTATTGGTTAAAAAAAAAAAAGAAGGTGGGTAACAGAGAATGCACAACAACCCTTAGTAAGGTTTTTCTGATGATTAATTCCTCCTGTCGCTGTGATTTCCTCCTTGTTTTCTATACAAAAGTGCCAAACCTTCCCTGGACCTCGTGTTCCAGACTGCCCTGGGCAGTGGGATTCGCTGCTCCGTGGATTCCTTGCAATATGTGGATCCTGGCACAAAGCAGAGGAGTTGTCCCAGGCCATGGCCAGAGTGGCTGGAACCATGAGGCAAAGAAGACCAACAGTAGCACCAGCTGATGGATGGACCAGTTTTGGGGTCCGACCCCCCGCTCTGCCCACAGCTCTGCTGTTCGGAGCCTCCCTGCCCAGTAACTCTCCTTCTGGCTGTGAACTTGGGCTGACTTTGGACAAACGAGGTCCCAACTTGTGAGGAACATTGATCCAGCCTTTGGCCCCCCATCTTTTCAGGGCCTGTTGTGACAGGACAAGGGGGAGTGGCTTTGAACTAAAAGAGGGAAGATTTAGACTAGATAGAAGGAAGAAATTTTTCACTGTGAGGGTGCTGAGAGCCTGGCCCAGGTTGCCCAGAGNNNNTGGTGGGAGGTGTCCCTGCCCAGGGCAGGGGGCTGGACTAGATGGCCATTAAAGGTCCCTCACAACCCAAACCATTCTATGATTCTATGAATCTGAAAGTTTAGATTACTATAGATTTTACTATTTATTAGTTTAAGATGACTCTGCATGCATCCCTTCATTGCCCTGAGCACCTGGGACCCCTGACCTCTCGTGTCCCCTGTCCCAGGAGCCACCAGCCCATGGCCACCAGCCTCCAATGCCCGCAGCAAGCACAGCCCTGGGTCACCTCTTTCCCACCAGTCTGGAGTCTGCTGTGGGGGACGTGGGGACAGGTCTGTGGTCTCCAGCAGCGCGTTGCAGAGATGTCCTGGGAGCCTTTTAAATGAGACATCAATTATGTGGTTGCCTGGGATTGTGGGCAACATGATGTGGTGGCTCCAGTGGCTCCATGCAGTACCACACTCCCGTGTTCCTCCCTGGGATTTCCCAGGTGAAAGTGAACATGTCTATAACGGTGGGTGAACACGGTGGCTGCGTGTCCACTGTGAGCCCTGGGCCTGTAGCCATCTCTATGTGCCCATGCATCGGCTGTACCAGGGGCCAGCACGTTTCCAGCAGTACCAGTGTCCCCCCAGCAACACAGAGTGGGTGTTTTGTGGATGTGGAACCATCCTCCATTTGGGATTTTTAGAGGTGACCAGGAAAGTGGCTCCTCCCTTGTCACTGGGCAAGATTTTGGTCTGGATTTGGTGAACCCACACACACTGGTGTGTGGCTGGTCCTGGAGGAGCTCCCCAGCTGCAGTGCTGAGCCCTGTGTTCAAGCATCACCCATAGGATGGGGCAATGTGTCCCCAGCTCTGCAGCACTGGAGCACCCCCAAAATTCATACACACAGGTGTGGAAAGGTAAATTGGGTGAGAAATAATGAGGGTTTGGTTTCCTTCCTTTCTCAGAGAGGCTGGGCAGAGGCAGCAGATCTGTGCCAGGTGATGCTGATGGATTCATCAGGAAGGGAAGGGCTTGCTCAGGTGGATGCAATAATCCCAACGAAGATTTATTGGGTGAATCTTGCATGTTGAAGGTTTTTTGGGGTTGTTCCAGCCAAGGGCTACTCTTGGTGGTGGGTGTCCCTCATGCAGAAGAGGACACATCTGAGTAGAGGCTCTTGTGTGGGGAGAGTGCTCCTGTCCTGGTGGTACAAGGGGTTTTCCCCTTCTGGCGGGATGAACGGGGATCTGCTGTGTTCCTTGTGGTAAGTAAACTGAGGAAACCTTGAATGTTTTAAAAGTCCAATAATCTCTAAGCTTTGGGATACTGTGTGTGCAGGGACTCCAATTTTTGGTTTTATTGGGGGGTGCATGTCTGGTAACTTCTCAGGATGGCTTTAACGTGCCGGTGGTGTGGTGACATCCCCTCTCTGGAGCTGGCGGGAGCTCAGCCGTTCCCTTACAGAGAGCAGCCTGAACCTTTGGGTGCTCAGAGGTGGGGCAGACCCTCCTTTTGGGAGTGGTGGGCAGCACCAGGCAGGTTCCTGCAGTGGTTGGGGTGGGCATGGATTGATGGGAATGCCCAGGAGTGTGAGAAGTCTCTTGCCCAGTGTTAATACCGAGACCCTGGGGGAGCTTACGTTGCCTGTAACATGTACCATGTTTTAGTTAATTTGCCCCAAGCTACTGCTTTGGGGGTGCTGTGAGGCTGGGAGGGGGGTTGCTGGAAAGCCAAGAGGGGGTTCCTGAGTGGCTGGTTCTGGCTGTCCCTCAGGAAGAGGTGGGGGGGGAACGCACCTCTGCCATTGCTTTTACCCATGTCAGAAACTTAAACTGCCCCCCCTAAAAACAGGCAAGCAGCACAGGGAAACCAATAAGCAAATTGCTGCATTTTTTTACTCTTCAATGCAAAAACAAGGTGTGTGTGTGTGGACTTTCTTAACAAGGCTTGTTTGTAGGAGCTTGTGCCTGGAGCTGTGCTGTGGGGAGAGCATCTGGGACACGCTGGGGCTGACCATCTAATGACAGTGCTCTTAATGGTTTTGTTCTAGTCTGTGTCCACGACTGCAGATGGGTGTCTGCTGGTTACAGCTGGAATGCCTCAGGGCTGTAATCTTAGGGCTGTAATTTTGTGGTGATGAGGCCAAAGTCAAGAAGTACCTTCTCTGGGCACTGCAAGAAAACCAAATCTGCCCATTATCCCCCAAAGCCACTCTGGCTGACAGCAGCCTGGGACACGGCTGGTGTCACAGCCCTGGCCAAGCTCTGGAGAGCAAACCCCTCCTGCAGACCCTTGGGGTGAGCTGGGGGGAGGAAAGGAGCTGCTTGGACTCGGGGTTAGCAATAGCAAAGTGAACTAACTCACCACACTAAGGTGAAATGAGTGGATGCAGAAACCAGCTGCACTGACTTAGAAGCAGCGTTATAAATGCCATTACACTCAAAATGAGATTCCCATAAAGCTCTTAAAATTGAGTGAATGTAAAAGTAGACTGAGAGAGGCTGCATGTGGAAAGAAGTCCTGTCTTGGAATGTTTGAGAGATCCTGGAGAGACGTGTCCTCAGGCCATTGCTGACGTGGGACGGGTCCCTCCCTGCCCATTCCCCTCAGTGCGGGAGCAGCTCAGGACTGGGTTTGTCCCTCTGAGACCCAATACTCTCATTACTCCTCATATAAGGTGATATTTTTAAAATTCCTGGTATGTTTAAGAACAGTACTTTGTATTGGGAGCGTTGTGGTGGGACCCGTGCTGTGCAGTGCCTGGCTGTGAGGCTGGTGCGGGATGGATTTGGGCAAGATGTGGGATTTATCTTCACAAACAAAATGAAAGAATAGGATGTTTATTTTCTGTGGGGCTGGAAGCAGGCACTGCTGCTTCTGCTTCCCCTGTGCCTGTACTGTCTAACAAACATGTGGATGGAGATAGTCCTACATTGACTATGGCTGATGCCTAAAATGAGGTGGATATTGCTGTGGAGGAACTCTCTGCACGTTATCAGATGCTGTACTTCGTTTTGGAAAAGCAGCTTTGACTTGACTGGATCTTCCTGATCTGGGTGGCTCGGTGCACTAATTGCAATCCTGTAGCCATAACTCTTCAGAATATCTCTACAGATGTACTAATAGATCCTGTTAGGGTAGTTAAAGTATGAAAACATTTGTCTTTAAAATATCATTCTGTCTCCCCTTCCTGAAGGAGAGGAGCCTGTGGTGGTGTCAGGCTTTGCAGGGCTGCCATCTGCCGGCTGCTCCTTCCTGCGGTGGGTGCTCCAGCTCCTCAGAGGAACGTTTTCAACTTATTTAATTGAGCTGCTGGGGCCAGAGGCTACAGCCCCTGTGTGTCCCGGGCAGGGCATCGAGGGCCACGTCAGACAAAGTTTTGCCTTATTTAGGCGCTTTTCAAGCGCTGATCAGCTGAGATGTTGGGTGTGCAGAAGTGTCCTGGGTGTTCCAGCTGAGCAGGAGAGAAGCTCTGCTCTCCCAGGGCTTTCCCACGGCTCTCCCCTGGCCCAGCCAGGAACAGTTGTTCCCTGGGACTACTTTTAAAGCTGTGGGGCCAGTGGGCTTGGTGACCACTGCCTCCATCTGCCAGTGGGACGTGTCCAGGACGGGTAATACCCACACGTAGTAGGTTGCAGACAAGGCTGTAAAGGTTATGTCTCCAACTTCCAGTCGGTGGTTTCTCAGCACATAGCGTGGCTGAGATTGCCCCTTTTTCTGACTTTTATTACTGTTTTTGCAGTGGTTGGGAATGTCAGCCCTCCCCATGCCATTAGAGGTGCAGCCGCCTGTAGGTGGACACTTGGCAAGAGAGGAAGATGCCACCAGGTTTTGTGATGTGATTTGCAGTACAAAGAGTTCTAAAGCTCCACAGTGAGCATCTGCATGACGTGCCCAGGTGCTCCATCCCCTCCTGGAGTGTTTTTTGGGATGTATCATCTGCTTTTACATTGTTTCTGACGAATCCCAGGTGAGATATCGTGGTGCTTGAAGGAAGAGCCAGCCCAGCATGCTGAAGTCCTTGCTGAAGGAGGAAGCAATAACTCTTTATTTAAAGGAGATTATAGCACACTGCTGTAAATTACCGTATCTCTTTATCTGATCATGTAGCTAACGGCTCTGTGAAGGCTTAATGACAACTGGAGCCTTATGCTGCTGAGTAGGAGGCTGAGAGCTGCTCGGGGCCCTGGGGCTGAGCTGGACCCGTGGTGGGCTGGTGGTGCCCACCGTGAGCCCTGGTGTGGGTGCAGGGTCGTTAGCCTCAAATTAAGATTTGTGGGTAGGAAGTGGAGCTGGGTCTGTGGGCAGCGGAGGGTCTGATCCTGCCACTGCCCCTTGGCCACACAGCCTCTTGTTGATGCTGCTTCCTCTCCTCTCCCTTCTGAAGGCTACGTGTCACCGTGAACTTTGTTTTCCTTCTTTCTGCCTAAGTAATAAATTATCCAGTAATAGCTGCTACAAATGAATGCACTTTAATAGCCCTTCCTTCCAGCTGTAGGTGTTTGTTGAACTTCTGGGTGATGAGGGGGGGTCACACTGGCTCCTTTGCCTCCTTTCCTGGATATTAGCTCTGGTGGGGGAAGTTCCTGGGAGGTCAAAGATAGAGTATGCTTAAAAAAAGCAAAACTTGTGTATCTTCTCCCTGGTTTCTGTAGTCTTGGCACTGCTGAGCCCCTCATGGGAAAGCCTTTCCCGGGAGCCGTTGGCTCCTGGAGCAGCCCCTGTCACCTGGCTCTTACTGGAACAACGATTTGCTGTGGAGTGAAACCCCGGTCCCACCGAAATCAATGCTATTGACTTCACAGCAACTGCTGTGTTCACCCTGCTGAGTAACAGCTCTCGACTCTTACGCTGATACATGCGGTGGGAAAAGCTTTTAGTGGCTCCCACAGTCTCAATTCCTGCCCGATCCATGTTTCACTGTGCCAGAGCCGTACCCAAAACCCAGTCAGCTGTTGAGCTGAGCATGTGCAGGGCAGAGCAGACCCAAACTGTTTAAGAAGATCAAGGCTGTGCTTTTCAGGCTCAGAAATGCCATCTCGCCCAGCATAAGCTGTGATTTCCTGGGCCTTATGGGCAAGGATGCTCAGCCTCAGGAAAGGCAATGGTGCCACCAGGGCTTTGAGTTGGACATGGAATATTGCCTCCAAGTGGCTCTAAAAGTGTCAACCCAAAGGTGTCTTGCACCCTGCAAGGGGCTCTTGGCAGCAACATGAGCTGGGGGGTAAGGGGGGGGGCTTCCCCCCTTGCTTCTCTTGATTTCTTGTGTTTGTCTGCTGGCAGACAGCAGAGCTGCTGTGGCCTTCACTGGAAGATGTTTTATGACCTGGAAAAGAGGTATTTACCCCAACCTGCCTTTCGTGAAAACTCGGGGCTGGTGAAAAGCACTGTTGGTTAGTGGTGAGAGCTTTCAGAGTGAGCAAAAAGTCTCCCCGCAACAAAATAAGGATTCTCAGTTTGGAGACTTTCACCTTCAGTGTGAAGATTTTGTGGCTTTGGACCATGTTTTCTGCACAGTTTGTGCACTGAGCAACAGTTCCTTGCGGGCTGGAGTGGTGGGAGCTGGGATTTGAGGCTGGGGGGCTGCCCTGGGGCACAGCAGAGCCTCTCCTGCTGTGGTGGGGTATCTCTGGGTGCGTTTGTTGGCTTGTGGTTGCACCCATGGTTCATGCTGCTTGCTCCTAAGGAAGACAAGTGTCCTCCTTGCTGTGTCTGGCTCCGTGGCGGGTCTGGCCAGTCCCCAGGAAAGCTGTGGGCATGGGGTGGGCTGTGTCTGTGGGAGCTGCCACCCCCCTGGAGCTCCCGACCTCCCACGGCGATTCCCGTAAACATCTGTCAATATTAGTCACATATTCTAGGTTTTTAATTGATCACGCTGCCTCCTCGTACATGATGTTTTTTTTTTTTTTTCCAGGGTTTTACCATAATAATGTCTTCTAATGAAGCTGATTATGTCTCCCATAAGGAACATTAATAGATGAATGCATTGTTCTTAAGGTACATCTCTTTATCGAATGAGCTGTAACGAGCGCAGCGCGCTGCTCCGTGGTGTGTTACGTGCACGCCGGGTACCTCAGACATTTCATTTTTTTTAACTTCTGGGCTGGATTTGTGCTGCAGGAGCTGGGGAATGAGTCAGGCATCTGAGGCAGCGTCGGTGGGGGCTGGGGTTTGGGGCACAAAACGAGCCTGTACAGGAGCTGATGTGCAGCTATTGCAGATGGTGTTTGAGCTCCGATATTGAAGATTTCTCCCTCCAAAGCAGTGTTGATGTCCTTCACCACTGCGAGGTGCCAATCCAGACACCAAGTGAGGCACGTGCAACACAAAACACACCGGTGGTTATTTCTACTTGTTCTGTAGGTCAGAGAAAGCACAGGCGTTGCCTTCCTTTCCTCTCTTCCCTCTCCCCATGCGTGTTACCAAATACTTCTCTTCTGACTCTAAAAGTGACTAATCTTCTGCGCAATGGCCTGTGCATGTTCAGACTCTAAATCCTTATGAAGTTGGGCTAATTTTCCTGCTTCAATGTAGTGAGTGTTAACAAAGTATTCTATCTAAATAGTGCTGTGAAATGCAAATTACTGCTTCCGTAGTAGTTTGCTTATTATGAACTCATTAAAATGCGTAACCCAAAAACTCTCTCCTCTCATTACGGAGCCCCGTGCTGTATCACTCCATACTATAAAGCAGCTGCGTGTTGGCTCTTTGATATTGGAAACCCTATTGTCATTAACCTCATTATGACAATACTTCTTTATGATATTTGAAATGCGTGCCTTTCAAGAAGGAATGCTATAAGGATGATAATATTTTTCTGTTTTGCATAATACAAAGTGAGGGGGGAAATGGGCGGCAGGAGATGAGGAGACTTGGATTATTTATTAGTGCTCTCGGAAACAGCTGTGGTTCCATAAGTTTAGACACCAATAAGAGCTTGTGCCTTTGACAATGATCTCTTGGTGGGTGGAAAGAGCAGCTCTCATCGAGTTTTTCCCCTTAAACTCTTCTGTTGCTCTGGGTAAGAAACCGGTACTTGTGCAAACCTGAAGTTTGAGGGTGCTAGAGCCAAATGAATTACTTTCTCCTGAACTTGCTCATGTTTGTCATACTCTCTATCCTGAAGAAACATCCCCTGAACTTACTGAATTCATCTAACCATGGAAGCTTTTTTTTTTTGTTTCTACTATTTTTGTACTTTTTTCTGGCTTCTTTTTATGTTGTCTTTGTGACTGCAGGGATCTGGGGGCGCAGGTGGTGCTCAATGGGCAGGTGCACCCTGGATCTGCACAATTGTGATGCTTTCTGTTCTCATTTAGGTTTCTTTCCATGTAATCCTCAAATTCCATTTGCTGCTGAGCTGGATTCTTCACAGAATTACAATGAGTTTTTGGTAAATGGTAACAGGTCAGAAACGATGGTTCCAATGTGAAGTTAGGACTGTCTTTCCTCCCCTTCATGCATAAAAACCCCAATAGATGTTATCAGCCAGTCACTCTGATAGTGGGAAATAACAGTTTTTGACTTCACGGGTTGGTGGGTTGTCATAGGCAGGTCTGGACCTGGGATTCCATTGGGATTACATTCCACCCCTCTCCATCCATGGTTTTTCTGACCTACATGGGTAGGAATCGCCCTTCCCCCCAGCTGAGCTTAGATCCCGTCCAGCTGCTGCTGTGGGACGTTCCCCAGTGTGTTTCTGATGTGAGGTCTTGGTCAGTTGGATCATCCCTGTCTTCATGGGCATGTTCCCTCAGAAAAATTGAGGTACTTGTGCTACAGCTTTATTTCTGACTTGACTTTTCATTTGTGTCCCAGATTAGTTTCAAGGGACACGGACACGTGGTAGTGATGGAGAAATCAGAACTGCAACTTTGGATCTACAGAACCAGTTTCTATTCCAAAAACACTGTGGAGTGTTTGCTTCCTTGTCTTGCTCAAAGTTTCCTTCTGACTCTCTCAGAAGTGATTTCAACTCTTGTTGCAGTCTGGCTTTTACTTGGGAATGGAGATGAGTACAGCCCTCTGCTCTGGTCTTCCTTGGATGATGCTCCTCTTGGCTGTTGTCCTAGCTGCTGTGGCACTTGCTTTTCCGTGCTGCTACGATGATGTGGCACAGGTAGGAAAGGTCTTGTTGGGTTGTGTGGAGGAGAGATGGAAGGCGGTGGCATGAAGGTTGGGCTACATGGAGGAGAGCAGAGGTGTAGTGGTACCAGTGGTGGGGGTAGCATTGCATCCCCTCTGTTCTGGCCTCCTCGGTCAATGTTTATCAGAAGTTCAATGTGACAAGTGATAGAGCGACTGGAGCAGGATTTGGAGCCAGGACCTTCCCTGGGATTGCCCCAGGAAGGCTGCAGCGCTGAGTTTCTGTGCTCTGGGTGGTAGAAAGGGCAGCAAACCCCAACCAAGCTGCATTTCCAGCTCGCACATGTTGCAGGGAGAGCTGAAACTTCTGTAATGTTTTGTTTACGCTGCATAAATAATGCTTAATCTGCATGTCTGATTGGAAATACCTTTTTTTTTTTTTCATCTGAGTGCACTCCATTTTGGCTGGTGCATCTCTGGGGTGAATAACAAAGAGGACGCCAGTTGTCTGGAGGAGAAGCAGTTTTCTGAATCACAAAAGAGCACACTTTATCAGAAAATCTAATAATGTGCAACACTTTTGTAAACTAAGCCCTGTGTGACCAGCTGGAACTTTTGAAAATTTTACAAGAAGCCATGGGGACAAGTAATCATAATAGAGTCAACTTTTATGCAATTTCCTGCAATAGCATGCAATTACATAATTTTTACAAGGGAAAACAGGGCTGGGGGATGGTTTAGGGGAGGAGTCTTTGTGTACAAGCAGAAGTGTTATTGTGTCCAAGGAGCTGCTGTCCAGGACAGGGAAAAGCAGTGTGTTTAGTTCTTTTCAGTAGCCTCAACTCATGCTAAAGAGGATAAATTTATCCTTTCCGTGTCACTGGACAGGATGTGTCTTCCAGAAAAGTTTGGAGCAAACGTGTGTAACTTTTTCACAGGAGCTGCTCTGCACAGAGACAATAGATGAGTGGTTTATTAAAATGTCACAAACATTATGACACACTGTCATTAATTCTACTCAGAACAGACTCTCCTAATGACAACTTTGCCAAATAACCAGCTTATTTTGCTGGGTTAGAAATCACCTGTTTAACTGACCCCAATGTGGTGATACCTCTGCAAAGGCAGCTGTGTAACTCATTAACTTCTTAATTGGGATATTGCAGGATGGAGAGATCTTTCCTGTGGGTGGGCAGGAGGGGTGAGGGGCTCAGCCCTTGGGCCACCCTGTCCCCATCCGTGCTCATCTCCTTGAGAAACCCAAGTTGGTGCTAATTCTGTAAGATCTGCTGAGGTCTGACTTATCCGCCTGGCTGTGAATTACTGATACATATTTCATAAATGAGCCAGTGTCCTCACAAGATATCCAACACCACTCCTCTACTAATTAATCTTGTACAAAATCACTTATTTGCACAAGCAATGGTGCTTGTCTCCAAGTCCTGGCTTCTGCTAAGGAGGCTTCTGCTTGTGGAGAAGGGAGGGATGGCTTCTGCCTGGGGTAGCGTGGTTTTTGTTTTTTTTTTTCCATTCCCTACATGAAGGTTAAATTCTAGCATTTCAAGTGTCTCTGTCTTTCTTCTCTCTTTCCTTTTTAGCAAAATCTGCTTAAATTTTGAAATAGGTTCTTGAACAACTCCAAAGTCCGTCCCTGGTGGATTCCTCCACCATTAAGTCTGCTCTTTACTGATGTTTCCCGTTCATTTTGGTGGAATGAAATGGCAGTCTGTCTCTTACATGATGGGTAAAAGCAGCAGTAAACTGAAACTGAAACAGAAGTACAATTCACAGGGGAAGCACTACTACAGGTTTAATGTATTCCCCCCAGAAATCACAAAAGTCTTTCAGGGTCTTATGTGTTTATCGTTAAACTTCTGCAGCACTTGGATGACTGAGGGCACCTGTATATTTTACATTTTGTTGTTGCATGTAGAGGTTTTATAAGCAGCTGCTGAAACAGCGAGAACCTCGTTGCTTTTTACAGGCTGGGAGCTGGAAAGGGTGGTGGTGCTGGGGAGTGACTCCAGGATGCTCTTAAATATATTCTTTTTTTTTCTTCTGAGGTTTGGGTGTGGATTCCTGGCAGCAGGTCGCAGTGCCTGGGTTTTTGGAGGATGCAAGTAATGCAGAAACGATCCGTGCCATGGTACAAGCAGTTATTTCCTCACACACACTCTGTTACACAAAGCAATTATTTATTTCAGGATTTTTTTCCTTTTTTCCAATGAATAAAGTGTGTAAGCTGTGGTTTAGCCGGCTGGGTGTGCAGTGTTTGTAGGTGCACCTGCAGCACCCACTCCCAGAGAACTCTGCATCCTCTTTGAAATGAGAAATGGTTGTGTTTGTGTATCCTCTGGAAGCCCAAGTTTTCAAGTTGCTGAGGAGTTTTCCCTTATGTTTTTTCCTTTTTTTTTTTTTTTTTCCCCAGTCCTAGAGAATCTTTATAAAACAGCCAAATGCTTGACTGTGAACTAAAAGGCAGGGAGCAGCAGAGTGCATGAAAGCCAGGAGTTGATAATTCAGGCTCAGGATTAAAAGAGGGTTAAGAGATGTCAAAATAAGAGGAAATGGGGACAGTTTGATGGGGACTGACACTAGATCAGGTGAGCCAAGGGCTAGGGAGGGTTGGCTCCTCCAGCAGACACCAGAGAGGAGCTGGGACACAGGGTTTTGAGTCCAGCACCTTCACCTCGGTACCTTTGCTGCGGTTTATCTGTTGTCTTGCACTAAAAAATTTGTCACGGGGTCTGCGATGGAAATACTTCTGTAATTGCTCGTATTATATGGATCGTTGACCTTCAACAGAGGAACTGCTGAAGCAACTGTCCATTTATCTGGAAAATTACCACATGGCAAGAGCACATTAGGCCGTTTTACTCTGTCTCCTCCAGCAAGTGCCCGGGTGTTATTGGCTGCTGGACCACAAATCTTTGCATTTGGTTTCTGGCTGTACCTTTAGTGATTAAATACAGAAGAAAAAGGAGATAAGATGCCCACTTCCCACCTCGGTCTGGTTTCACACCATCAGAGAGTCAGCAAATACTGGGTTTGCTCTTCCAAGTTAAGTATCAGCTTGAAAATACACGTGTCAAAGTTGTGGGTGGATGATAAGAAATGATGAGGAGCAGCGTGAAGAATCCAGAGCTCCTGCTGGAGTGTGATCCTGAAACACATTATTCACTGGGACATCAGTAGGTGCTTGTCCATGTCTGTGCTCCAGCCTGGTGCTCCCGGTGTTGTGGGACACCCAGTTCCATCAGGGATGGTTTGGATGAAGTTGCTGGTGGTTTTGAGGTTTAGTCTTTTCCACCAGATTCTCCCTCTATTTCAGTCATAAGAGGTTTGGTCACATCCTGGGTTCCATGGTTGAAATTTCTGCTGCTGGAAATGTTTTTCTAAAAGCTGAATAGTATTTAAATGAAGGTTATCGTTAATAGTTTTCAGCAAGCTCTTTCAGAACTTGTATAGGAACTTTGGAGAATTATTCTTAAATATTGCAATTGCCTATAATTTAATCTACCCTCTAAGCAAACACATCTGTTGTTCCTCCCATCTCCCCCAGTTCCTGTTATGGTGGTGATGTGCCAGGATCAGGCATCCTCCGAGCGGGGTCCTACATCAGCCTTTACTGCAGCTTTTGATGCTGCTAGAAATCCTGATATTCTTAATTTTAATATTCTCCTTAGTGTAGTGTTCTTCTATGCCTTTTCCAGCACAGACTCCCCCCTCTGTGGGTCCCGTTTATCTCTGTCAGACCCCATGCTGGAGGTAGCACATGAGGAGCAGCAGCTGCAGGGAAATGACGCTCCCAGCATCGTTTGTGCTGGAGCTGGGGTGAGCCCAGTCAGGGCTGGGGTTACTGGGAGTTACCAGCAGAAAGAGGGTTCTGATAAAAGCATTTGTGTGGAATTTCATGCAGAATTTGAAGCAAAATTCTTATTCACAGGATAAACTTGTTGTAGCCAAAGATGGGCAAGGTGGGTATGATGAAGCAAGGGCCCATTCGGGGGGAGGTTGCTCAGAGCAACAGGAGAGATGGGCAAAGAAACAAAGGGGGCTCAGTGTTGTTTTGGAGGACAAATAACAGCCAGGCAGCGTGGGCAAACCTGGTAATTCCAGAGCCACATCAGAGTGACCAGCCTTTTGCAGAGGATGGAGATGTCCTGGCCGTGACCTGGAGCGTGTCTGGGGCATCAGGAGAAGGGATCACCCGGCCAAGGGCTGCAGGAACTCCCAGGGAGGCTTAAAGCTGCCCCAACCTCCCTCCGTTCCTGTGGTTTATGGCTGTTGGGTGGGAGCTGTGGAAACACGGAGCACTTTTACATAGGCCTGTACCTGAGAATCTATGGAAAACTGCAATTTCTATATAACATGCGGTCTCTAAATATTTGCATTTTATTTCTGTAGCCGTATGGAAAATGGTGAGAGGGGGATCAAGCCTCAGACAGTCTTTGTTTTATTAGCAAGAGGAGTTTTTAACAGGCTTCATTTTCACTACATAAGCCACCCTGTGATCTTTCTTCTGCATCCATTTCCCCTTGATCTTGCTGCGTGAGTGACAGCTACTTTACACTAGCATTATCTGTCAAAATATTATTTAACTGGAATACCTTCTAGAACAAGTTTTTGTTATTATTAGAAATAAAAATGCAGCGATAATTGAATCCTTTTATATTCTCTGTGTAATGCGAGGAGTAAGACACATTCACACCTAAGGGGAAAACACATCTGGATTTCCTCTTTGCCCCAAGACCGTGTGCTCTCCCTCACACTGTAATGGCTTTGATTCACTGTACCTTAGAGGGAGATGAAATTTGCAGTGTATGCATATCATCTAAGGAAAACAATAGCATACATACAATTTTTTTTTTTTGCTATAGGAATCGCATTAAATAAATATATAGCAAGCTGCAGTGTCACAACAAGTAGATGTACAATTACGGAGACAAAATACCCCAAGGAAATCAACACAAGGCTTATTAATATCCAGGCCTGCAGAAGACAACTGTCAGACAATTGGTCAACAAGGTACATGGTATCTGTTAGATACTGACTAACCCATTATGATCTTTATGAAGTGTCCTTTTGGGGGTCTAGATCTTCAAATATGAGTTGGAAGACCCTTTTCTTTTATTAGTTGCTAAGCTCTTTATACTTTTACCATATTGCGGCAGGTTAGAAGTCTGAGCTTTATTGTCTTATGTTATTGAAAATCCAGATTCCCGCAGCCTTCTCCCTCAGGTCAAGATTTGTCTGAGAATACATTCTCATTTCTCCATGTACAAAGGCTGTCTGGAGAGAGGCAGAAAAAGATTATGACTGTAATATACTTAAATCCAATTTATTTGCCTGACTAGAAACTTCCACACTTCACAATTGCTTCCTACAGAAGATTTTGTATTTAATTCCTTCATCGCAGTAAGAAGCAGGAATGATCTTAGTTCTCCAACAGGTATATACTTGACGTGCACCTGAGCCCGATGGGGCACGGTGGAAGAGATGATGAAAATAGCAACTGGACACACTTATTTTGCATGTTCGTGCTTTATTTCTGCTTAAGAATAATGAGTTTGAGAGGGATGAGGGGTCACTGCCTGGGCAGGTGGATTGATGTGAAGGCTGCTTGATGGAGACATCACTTCTCACAGCAGCTTCATGCCCCTGTTCCACTCAGTTCCTGCTTCGAGACAAGAAGTTAAGCAGCTGTGGTCATGAACAACCCAGCTGTCCTGTCGCTGCTGTGATTTTAAACCCTCGTTTGAGAAGGCTTGAAAGAGATGTGAGGATCTCATGTTGGGTTTCCTGCACCCTTTCCTGGAGCAGTGGTGGCATC
>BJBW01012546.1:11371-29732 GCA_004320125.1 Scolopax mira | reverse complement strand
CCTGTCATTATCTCCCTTGGGAGAAGAGGCCAACCCCCACCTCTCTACAACCTCCTTTCAGGTAGCTGTAGAGGGCAATGAGGTCTCCCCTCAGCCTCCTCTTCTCCAAACTAAACATGCCCAGTTCCCTCAGCCTCTCCTCATAGGACTTGTTCTCTAGACCCCTTGTCAGCTCCTCCAGTCCCATCCTCGAAGCTTGGAGCATGGCAGGTTTTAGGACCAGAAGGTGTGCATAAAAAACACCACACCAGCACCTCGACATCATTGCATCACCCCCTTTTTAGTAAATTCCTTGCAGATAAGAGCAGTTTGCAAGCAGAATTCATCAAGCCACGTGGCTGATGTCCCATTGCCCTCCCAGCACCGGTTTTATCCCATGGGGAATGGCTTCTGTTAAAGTGAAAAGATTCTTGAAAAATGATGAATTCAGCCCAAACCTGCCCTTTTGCATGCATCTTCCCTCTCTCTTTTCTCCTTTTTCCAAAGGGTGTTTAAGGCTCTGATAACATTTTCAGGGAAGAAGGGAATACACTTCTTTTTGCTTTCTTTACACTTTTTGCATCACCAAAATAAAACTACAGCGGATTTGTTGTATTTCCAGGATTATTATAAATCTGGGAGGTTTGGATGTTGTTCCTGGGGTTGTCCGGAGCCTATGCAGGATGAGCTTGACCCTTGTATGGTGACATCATCCAACACCTCTGGACAGTGACTGAGACCGGCTGAGCTAGCATCCCAGGAAATCATGGGGTCATTTATTTTATTCAGGAGCTTTTCTTCAATTCAGGCACCAGAAGAAGAGGCTATACTCTGAAAATAGCTGAGCACATTGGAAAATCTGGCCTGTTGGTAAAGTGAACCACGTTAAATGAACAGGAAAACTCCTTGACTTGAAAGGAGCCCGATTTTTCTTTCTTTGGCCCAGAGTCTCAAAAATAACTTTTAAGGCTTGGATGCCAGCTGTTGCAGAAGTGAAAATGTAATGTGATTTCTCTTCAGCTCCTGGTGACAATGGCATGAAAATCTCAGGAACTTGTTTGTGTCTCAGATGAATTCTACTGTGGAGAGGAGACAGATTCCAGTTCTGCTGTCCTGGACAGCCCCAAAGACCCATTGGTTATTTTCAAAGTAATTTCCAAAGCAATACCAAGGCATTTCTAAGAAAAGATTAGCAGAGACATGGTGACAGGACTTTATTTTTCTGGTCATTTCCATGTTCTGCCTGTGATCCGGAGGTACCCTGTGGAAAGATGATTACAAGAGGTTTCCCTTTCTCATTGGCTTCAAAAGCTTTGCAGGGGAACAAAAGAATCATGATGGGGAAAGTAAGATGTAAAGTGACGATATAGAACAATAGGAAAGTTAATTTAATGTGAAAGTTAAAGAAAACTGTGGTAAAGGGTCAAGTTGAACCTCTCCACACCCTTCCTCATCCCCTCAGTACCTTGATTTATATTTTCTCTGCCTGATTGGAGCAAAGGCTGTATCTAAATACACTATTTCCTTCCGTGACATCAAAGCTCATTTACACCAGCCATCAAAGGGGACAAACGCCTCATTTTTAGGAGTTGCACCCAGCAGAAAGGAAATAGCAAGTGGCAGATGGGAAATCGTAATTTCTTATTTCCCCAAACCATTTTTTATTTTAATCCTTTCATTTTGGTAGGGGCGTTGGTTCCAACTCCAATAAACAAGAAGTTGTCTCGGATAACTATTTGGTTTTGCATGCCTCAAGTCCAACCTGAGGTCTCAGTTCTCAGTTATATGGGTGTTTATCACGGTATAAATAAAGGAAAAATCCCCAGATCAGGAAGGATGGGGAACTGGGAGGATGCAGATTGACCGGTGTGCTATGAGGTGCTGGGGGTTATCTACCCAGCTGTCCACACCTATTAGGCTGTGTGTCCTTCTGCTGCCAGTCTGGAGTGAATCTCCCCCTCAGCTGAGATGTGGGGGTTGTCTGAACCCCTTTCTGCCCACCCTGAACACCTCCATCCACCTCCTTTTTTTTTGTTGGTTTGTTTTTCTTTTTTCCCCAGGAATAAGCAAGAGCAACGGCTTCTGTCAGCAGCTCTGGAGGCAAAGATTGCCCTTCCTTAACCTGCCAAGGGGAAAAGAGGCTGTGTGTATTTAACCTAAACTTTGTTTTTATGACTTTCTAGGCACGTCTGTGCATTTTCTTGGTCTTCCTTTGTTCTGCGAAATCCTCAGCCAAGTTTCTGTCCCCTCCCTGGCTCCTGGGCCAGTAGTTCTTGATCTCCACATATTTTAACCCTCTACGGTGAAGACCTTTGATATCTTTGAGCAACATAACAGCTCTTCTCATAGAATGGTTTGGGTTGGAAGGAACCTTAAAGATCATCTTGTTCTAACCTCCCTGCCCTGGGCAGGGACACTTCCCACCAGACCAGGTTGCTCAAAGCCCCATCCAGCCAGGTCTTGAACCCCTCCAGGGATGGGGCAGCCACAGCTTCTCTGGGCAACCTGTTCCAGTGTCTCACCACCCTCACACTAAAGAATTTCTTTCTAAAATCTAATTTAAATCTCTCCTCTTTCAGTTTAACACTGTTATACCTCATCCTATCACTACACTCCCCGATAAAGACCTCTCCCCATCTCCCCTGTAGGCCCCCTTCAGGTACCAAGAGGCCATTGTAAGGTCTCTCTGGAGCTTTCTCTTCTCCAGGCTGAAAAACCCCAACTCTCTCAGCTTGTCCTCATAGGCCCTCTGATCATTTTCATGGCCTCTGCGGGACCTGTTCAAACAAGTCCATGTCCTTCCTGTGCCTAGGGCTCCAAAACTGGAGGTAGTGCTCCAGGTGGAGTCTCACCAGAGCAGAGCAGAGGGGTAGAATCATCTCCCTCAACCTGTTGGACATATTTCTTTTGAACCAGCCCAGGATGCGGTTGGCTTTCTGGGCTGCAAGCGTACATTGCCAACTCATGCTGAGCTCTTGTTCACCAACACCCCCAAGACTCCCTCCTCAGGGTTTTTCTCAATCCATTTTCTGCCCAACCTGTATTTGCTTTGGATTGCCGTGACCCAGGTACGGGACCTTGCACTTGGCCTTGTTGAACTTCATGAGTTTTGCCCACCTCTCAAGTTTGTCCAGTTCTCCATGCTGTATCTCCCACCACGCTGCTCCCTGCCTTGGAAATCCTTGAAATCCCCCAAATCTGGGGGGGATGAAGGGAGGGGATCCCTGATCTAGTGTAGGGTGTTCGGGCAGATCAAGTAGCCAGCATGGGACATTTGGGGGATGGAGTGGGAGGATCCCTGGTCCAAGACAGAGTATTGGAGGTTATGAATTGGAAGGGGGAGAGGTGTGTCCTAGGTGCAGTAGGGAGCATTTGGGGGATGGAGCATCCTTGTGCAGGAGGATGGTCCCAGATACTCTCCAACCAATGCCTTTATCAGCAGGATGGAACACAGGAGGCATCTCAGTGGTCCTGCTCACACTGTGAGCTCAGAGGTGTCCTCAGGGCCCCATGGCTTCCTTTGGCCTCCCAGCTTGTGCTGGGCTTGGCTGCAGGAACAGCTCTGCCCTAAGCTGCCTCTGAGGTGCGAGGAGCCTCCCGTGCCAAGGAGGGAGATGCTCCTGCAGAAACCTCTCTGCCCAGCTCAGCATACCCCACCTTAACAGGAGCATGATGCATTGCCATGTCACATGGGGCACGCTTTGAAATCTGTTTAATCTCCTGTAATCGCCCACATGTTACAAAACACCTGTTCTCCCCGGCAAAGCCACCGAGATACTAGGCAAGAGTTTGAGCGAGTGTAATAAAAGATGCAATTAGAAAGGCGGGCTTTGATCTTCAGGAGGTAAGGAGTTCAGGCAGCTGTGCCGAAACCTCTCCCGCAGTCACTCTTCTACTTCGGTAACATCCTAACAAAGAAGATCTTGTGTCCGCGGCGCCTTGTTACAGCCCTTCTTCCCAGCCAGTGGCCACCTGTCCTTCCTCGCCGCCAAAAGCGTGCTGCCTTCGGGGTCCCCTCCCCATCGTTGCTAGCAGAGGGGCACGAATCAGATTTCATGGCCCCGACGCTTGCTGAGAGCTGCCGGGCTTTGCTCTCGATTACTCAAAGTCCATGCTGCAATGGGGTCTTTGTTCCCGCAGCCCCGTCTGCCAACAGCTGGGGTTCTCCATCCAGCTGTGCTAGGATGCAGGCTACGGAGCAGGGAGGTGGCCAGGATGTGGGTCGTTGCCCTGGACCCCCTGTGCATAACCCCGGGGAAACCCAGGGGAGGGATGTGTCCCCGTTCTGCATGGGGAGAAGAGCTCCTGCTCCATCCAATCTGCACCCCACGCAAGGATGCTTTCCTGCTAAGAGCTGATCCAGGAGAGATCGAGGATTAAAGCTGCTTCTGACGAGGTGCTTCTGTGAGACTGGAGGAGGAAACGTGTGGCTTGTTTGCTCTTTGATTTCCAAGCATCAGCTCAAATCTGTGTCCTATTAGCAGGATCAAAAAGTAAGAAATGGTACCATGATATCCAGGGACTGTAGAAATCATTAGGTCAGACCCTGGCTAGCTCTGGTTATGAAAAAAGCAAAAGTGAGGCCCTGACACCTTGCTGCACCCAGCAGTTTGCTGTCCATTTTCAATGTTTGCTTTCCCTCTAAACCTTTCCAAGGTTATACAGATATATTGCAACCTCCTGGGCTCTTAGCCCCCCCTAAACACCCCAGTCTGTCACCCCAGGGTCCCGAAGCAGAACCTACCTTGCAACTTGGCCACCATGGGGACCATGCATCACACCAAAAACTTCTTATTCCCCTATTAACTATACCATCTCTGCATCAAAGGATGCACTGGCCTGGGCTGCAAGCAGCTGCTCTTTCCAAACCTGTGGCGAGAAAGCAGAGCAGAAATTGAAGCCATATTTAATGTGTTTAACAGCAGAGTTGAGGTGCTTGTGGCCCAACTTCTCTTCTGCAAGCAGAGAGCAGGAGAGGGACATGGCTGGACAAGATATTTGATTTTTCACCCAAAGAAATTATATGTGGCTTTACACCAGCATTGGTAAAACAGAATTTATCTTTGGGGGAAGGTTGTGATTCCCCTGTTGGCTTTCAGCCTGAGCCAGCCCCGTTGGTGGCCACTGTGTTTTCCCCAAGAAGCCAGAGAACAGCAGTCCAAAGCCAAGCCCAGGCCACCAGGCTACCTTTAGGAGAAGATATGCTTGTCTTTCCCTGTGCCTACCCTGGAAAGCCTGAGCATTCTTCTCTGCATCAGACCTGGGTCAACACCTGGGTCTGTTAAACCTTGAATAACTGAAGCACTAGGGATTGCATGGCTCCAGAAATTCTTGCCATGGCAGGAGCACAAAACCTAGCCTGACAGGTCCTTTCCATCCCTAATTTCCATGGCTCTTTATCAGCAGGACAGCGAGGGGAAGTACTTCTTAAAACAAGGATGGAGGAGGAAAAAAACCCAACAAAACCCTTCTGGTCTTTTGCCATATATTTCCCATAAACACTGGAATAAGGCGGGTCTGAAAAGGAAGAGAGATGGATATAAAACAAGAGAGGGGAAAAAAAAGTACTTAGGAAAAGAAATCAGGCATGCCACACGGAATAAATATTTAACAGTGCTGACAGGCGCGGCCCAAGCTTTTGGTCTGAGCCCCTGTGATAGAGAGGTCACTTCCCATTGCTCGTTGGCTTCCTGTGCTGGGAGGAGAGGGTGTGCCCAGTGCTCACCTCCTGTCTTGCACAGGACAAGTCCCTGTGCTCTGCAAAAGCAAGGTCTTGCAGTGCCCAAATGCCTCGATGACCATAATTTTGCAGCATGTTTGCTTTGAGCCTGGATGCACATGGTAGGAGCTTCTCCTTCTCTTCCCCACCACCTGTGATGGTCTAGAGAGGGTCCTAACCCACCTCCTTGGTCATGGGGGCGTGGGGATAGGGATCAGACCTGCCCTTCTGCATGTCTCCAAAGGGAGAGGGGAAGGGTTGTTGCCAACAGACCCATGCAGCCCCACCACCACTCTCTAACATAGCTCATCGTTTGCTCAGATTGTCTCTGAAGTTTGCTTCAGGCAGTGCTTCCCAGGCAAAAAAACACCCCAAAATTCTATTCTTTGGGCTTTTTTTCCCTTTTGCTTTTCATAGAAAAACCCAGAATAAAAGGAATCCAAGAAGTAAAGACAAAGACGCCTTCCACTCATGGGAAAAACATCTGTTTCTTACCATGATCCAACATGATTTTGTTGCAGAATAAGGGTTCCTGGTGCAGAATAAGGGTGGGATCTTCTCCCAACGAATCACAGCCGCCCGCTCCTTGCCGGCTGCAGGAGGAGAACAAAAGTTTTTCATTAGAGAAGTTTGGGATTTATAACAATTTTTGTACATTTTTATAAATATTTTGTATGTCAAAGAGGGCAAACGTGCTCCGGGAGAGGTTTTGTCTAGCTGAAAAGCAAATCTTCCAACAACCATGTAGGATTTTTGCCTGTTCCAAGGGATGGGGGGTGCAAGCAGAAAATTTCTCGAGCCACCCTGCCATGTTTTGTGTGATGAGCTGGGAATTTTCCCTTGTTCTCTGCAATATCCTCTGCAATTTGTTGGGCAAGTGCAAATCATAGGATGGTTTGGGTTGGAAGGGACTCTAAAGATCATCAAGTTCCAATCCCCCTGCTATGGCAGGGACGTGATTCACTAGATTAGAGCTGAAAAAGTTGTGGAGGTACCTTTATCTGCAGCACAATCAGGTATTATTCTTTATTACTTTCTCCTGGGAAGGTCAGGCTGGCCAGTTGATCCCAGGTAAGATGATGATTTTGTCTAAAATGATGTTTTGTCAGGAAAGAAAAGATGGAGAGCAAAAGGAAAAGGTGCAGACACGGGCACCATGACCTGGGCAGACCCTGTGCCAGGAGACATGCACTAAAACTAAAACCACCTCGGCAGGGCTGGAGATGTATCTGTCACTGCTGGAGCCATGGTCCTATCCCTTGATGTGGGAGCATCCTTGATGCTGGACCATCCCTCCACCTCCTCCTGACATTTCGTCAAGATCTTCTGTTTTTGCAGGATTTTTGTTGTAGCGTTGGGCACACCAAAAAACAAAATAAATCAGGGTGATTTGGACCAAGAGAGGCATTTCCAGAGACCACCTGTTCTGTTCCATTGTGCCACTGAACACCAGTCTCTGAGTGAATTACCCATGTCCCAAAGTAATAGCCAAAGTGGTCAACACAGAGGACCCCTGCCAGGTGTGGTGGGATGCAGGAGGGATGTCTGGTGGAGCAGAGGATCATGTTTGCAGTCTGTGCTGAAGGGGGGGAGTAACCACTGCCACTTGCTGCAATTGCTCCTCATCTCTGGAAGTTGTGACACAGGGCTCTGAAGTGGGCAAAAAACCATCTCTAAAACAAGTCACTTGAGAAGTGTAAAACCTGAGCCTTAAAGAGAAGGTTGAGCTGCAGTTAGTGCAATTCACATATGGCCTAAGCATCATCAGATGCATTTATGAACTAAGCATCATTAGATGCAGATGAGGAGCAAAGAGATTAAAAAGGAGGTTAAATATAGGTCTTTAAGGTTGGGTTCCCCCTCACTAGACAGACTAGCGCTGCAGGACACCCCACAGGAGCCGTTTGTAGAGAGCTGGCAACGGGGGCAGTGAGCTGCAGCCAGCATAATCCCCCTTGTAAATCTGCCTCCGTGTCAGAAAGGATAAAGCTAGACATACCCAACTGGAAAAAAAATTCCCGGAGCGTTGAGTAAAAAGCTTGCCAGGCAATTAGCATCACTCATACATATCATGTTCACTGATGCAGCCCAGTCTGTGGATATGGTACTGCCTCAGAGTGGAATAGGCTCCTACCATCACCACCCTTTGAAGGAGAGGAAACTGAGGCACGGCCACTGGTTCATCTTGGTCTGAAGTCAGCAACTTCAGTTTTCTTAGTAATTTCCTAATCAGTCTGATGGGAGGACATGTACAGGATTTTGGGAATACTGACCCCAGAACTGCTCTCTGCTTCTTGCTGGAAACAGCCACTTTTACATCAGTAACAAAACAGAGATGGGCTTTTAGCACAAACTGGGCCATCAAATTTAAAAGGAATATAATAATCAATGAAGGAAAGTCAGTCATTTAAACGGCTGTAGCAATATCAGTCAGCATTGAAATAATTTTCTTTAAAAAGAGACTTGCACACTCCATAAATGAGGAACTGGAAGAGTTTATGACAATAACAGCATCAAGAGTATAATTGTTTGATCGATTTTCCTCAAATGGTTTCCAGACTAATGACTGAAGCCGAATCAGGAGACCAATAAACAAGCTCTCTAAAATCAGCTTTCACTTCTGCCTCTGAACTGACACAGAACATGGCACGAGCCGTGCAGAAAGGCCTAACCTCCAGAAAAGCTCAATGCTAAAGCCCATCTGCCCTTGGGAAAATCAGCTAACTCCATCTGAGCCTCCGCTGTGTCGCAGGAGACATCTCCCAGGCATCAGCAGGAACAGCTGAGAAATTAAATCCTTTCTTCACCTGCCAAACCCTGCAAGCAGAATTACCTTTTGATGCAAGCATTTTTCTGCGGAGGGTTCGGGTTTATTTTTTGGCTTGTAAGGGCTTCCAGAGAGTAATGCCAGTGGAAAAATAGCCACTCAAAATGAAACAGAAAGTTGTTCTGTTTCCCCTCCTTTATATAATCTTAGCAAATCATTGCAGCATTGCCACATTCCCAACTTGCCAACCGATGGCAATGAAGCCACCACTGTTAAAGACGTGAACACTCTCCCAATTCCACTCTCCTCCCTCTTCACACCCTTCCCTTCAGAGTTACTGGCACTTAACTGCTCTGAACAGGGAATTTCTTCATCAAAAATGTGTCCAAAACTGGAATGAAGCAGCCCTATGGGTGCATCCATCCTCTCCAGGGGTCTGGGGGGAACGCAGCAGGGAGGACAGGCCCCACCGCTGCTGAGGATGGGATCCTCTGGGAGCTCTTCTCAGGGGACATATTTTGGGATGCACACAGTGTCTTCATATTTCACTCAACTATTTAATTTAAGCTGTGGAGCTATGTATTCTGTAAGAAGACTGCACTTTTATTAGCCATTTATTTACAGTACATGGCATTCCACACGCGCATGACCTGCTGGCAAGCCAAGGAGGAGGCTATTTATTTTGGAGCCTCGTCCAATTTACACAAACCACTGAGCAGGGACCCATAAAAAGGCTGGTGAATGGAACAGAGCCAGCCCATGGGCTCTGAAAACACGGCCGTTGTAAGGTCGTAGGTATCCTTCCCCTCCAAACCTGCGCTGCAGATGGCCAGGAGGGACGTGGTCTGGGAGCCCAGCTGATTTAGGTGGGTCTTTTTTTAATGTGTGTCCCATGGGTGGGAGCTAGCTGCAAGGCATAGAGCCAGTTACTCCACACCACTAATTCCCATCACTCACCACAGGGTGTTCAAAGGTGGGGGAGAAGAAATGGAGGCACATCTCACTGCTGGCAACCCTTCAGGAGGGGTCTGGCTCTTGGCACATGGAAAACACTGACCTTGGGGGCGGAAAAGAAGGGTCAATCCTGTGTTGAGGTTTGTTGGGCACCACTGGATGTGAGGTTTCCTCGCCGTGCCTCAGTTTCCCCCTCTGCAAAGCAAGATGGTCCTGTGTTGCACAGAGCCCTGTAGACAAAAAGACACGATGCAAATGCTCACCAAATGCTCAGCAGTACCATCAGCTCCAGCAGAAACTTGCTGCTGTTCTGTCCCATTTGCAAATACTCATAATTTGGCTTTATGAGGACAAAAATGAAGATTTAGGAATTGTTTCACAGGATGCATTTCCCTCTGTGGCACCCCAAAGGGCTCTTAGGGAACCCTGAAACACCAAACATCTGGGCACAGCAACAAATAACAAGAAACAACAGTATGTTCATTGTTTAGCAGCCTTTTATAATCCATCCAATGATTTTTAAATAAACTGGATGGAAAATAATGGAAATTTCAGGCCCTGGAACCTATTATTCTTGCATACCAACTCCAATGCTGCTAAGTGCATCAAGGACCCTGAAGTTAATGAAATTCCTGCCTGAACAAACTTTTATCATGCTGTTTAGTAAAATGACTTGTGCATCATAAAAGTAACATCACTCAAGCTGTTAAAATGTCTTCTGTGAAAAGTAAGGCAAAGGAGCAGGAGGAATATATTTGTTAAATTACATATAACCAGCAATATATATTTAAAATATATCTTTATTAGGTTACTGGAGGTTGTTGAGTTTAAAGCACGGGGCTGAATTGATCAACTGCTGTGCCAGCAATTGAAGTCTCCCATATGAATGGGAGGCTGAAAAATTTTAACTGATTTTCATACAAAATATCCATCCATCACCCCACCATGCCTGGAAAGGCTCCATTTCCAGAGCAGTTTTCTGTAAAAAAATGTTTCATTGACAGTTGAATGAATAAATAACCAAATCACTTCAAAGCCCCCAAAGGAGCATTTTTTTTTTTTTTTGAAGAACACATTTTAGATGACAGGATCTGCCTCGGTTTTAAAATTTCTAGTAATCTTCCTGTTCTGACCAAAGATTTGTTTTGCATGAGAGGAGCTTTGCAGAGAAAAAACCAAAACTTCCAGCCAGCCCTAATTAGGTTCTGCTTTGTCCTGATGAAGCCCATTTCTAGATCTGGATTTTCAAAGCCCTTGCATGGGCTCCGGTTTCCCTCCAAATGGCTGGAAAACACTCTCCAAGGGCTGGTGTGCCCTGATTGCTTTGGGAAGCCCTCTCAGGTGATATGTATTGATTAGTGACATTGCAACCCAGGGGATACATGGCACCAATTTGTCCTTTTTCGATGGGATAGGAGTGGGAAAATCTGGGAGTGTTAATTTTGAGCTCAGTTTATTCCACCTCTCCAGGCCTCCTCCTCCTCCCTTGAAGTTCTTTAAAGAATTTAGTTCGAATTTCTTGTCAAGGTCACTTATGCACAGTGCCTGTTAGTAATCTACCCTGGCTGGCTGGATAACTTTGGGTGTCATTTATCATTTTCCCTCTTCTTTTATTTATAGAGCTGATTATAGAAGCGCATCCAGAGCCAAGGGCTCCCTTGAAGTCAATGAGGTTGTGATAGTTTATATCTGCAGAGGAGGTGAGGGACATGTTTTCAGAAGGGCTCATTGCTGCAAGGAGCCTTCACCTGCAGGGAAAGGGCATGGCAGAAGGTGGACAACACCCAGCATCATCTGGCTTTAAGTTTATGCCTAACTTTTAATGAAGCACAGGGCATTTAGGCCTGTGCACTTGTGCTTTTTAAATACAAGTGTGCCCATGGAAGCCTGGATCTGGGCACAGGAGAAATGTAAAGAGACTTACTGCATGGGTAACGCTGAGGTGAGGGTGCCCAGGAGCCTGGAGTTGGTGCAAGAAACTGTCATCTTCCTGACATCGTTTTCATCAGGGTCCTGGCAAAGCTTGAGGGCACCTGGGATAGGCAAAGGGAGGTTATTTTGTGTGGCATGAGGTAGAGATTTCTACATTTCAGGCTGGGATAGAGACCCCCACTCCTTAGCAAACACCCCCAAAATGTGGCTGTTCCCTACACTTCTGCCTTCCCCGTGAAACGGCTGCATTTCTTGTGAAGGAAAACATTTCCCCTGGAGAAAGCTGGTCTGCTATTGAGCAACAAAGGCATGGGAAGTATTTTGGACTGGAGTTTTAAGGGAGGTTTTTTGGAAGAAATCACTTTTTTTTCCTTCTGCTCTGCTGACATAAACCTGGAGGGCTTGCTGTGTTTTCTCCCCCCAGTTAACATCATTGGAGTTGTCACTTCCAAGCCCATGCCTTGGAAGATACCAATGCTGCACCAGTCCTAGACCCTGCTCCATCTTACCTATGGGTTATTGGGCCTCCAGGTGCCCCTGCAATGCCCCATTAGTCTTTGCAGCCATCCTATAGCTCAAAAAATATGAGCTGTGGAATGCAGGCAGATGGAAAAACACCAGCAGGAGGGTGGTCAGTTGATGTCTTTAACACCTGCAAAGGCTTCTGCCTGGAGGATGGGTGGAGGGATAAACACCTTGTGCTGTTCCCATGTGGAGAGAAGGATGGAGCGTGCCTCAGATCATGACATGGCCATCTCCTGACAAGTCCCACTCCCCACACAGCTGTCTCTCCAACACATCGTAATTTTGCCACAGGCTTAAGCCACCAGCAGGTTTTTTTACAGTCTTCTCCATTGCCTATGAAACTACCTGAGGCTGATACTGAGCAGCTCTTCTTCTCTCTCTCTCTTCCTTCTCTTCTCTGAGCAGCAGAAGGCGGCCTCCCAGAAGATGGGAGATCATCTTCTCCTCGATGACGTCTGTCCAAAACAAAACAAGAAATAAAGGTGGGCAGATGCCTGCTCCGGCACTTCCAGAGGAGACAGCTTTCATGGGCAGTGGTGATCATGGGAAGTGTCTGCAGCCCAGGGACTGCTCTGATGGGAACAGCAACACCCCTGATGCAAAGCCAACAGGCAGCTCACCCAGCTCACATCTACCATGCACCAAAACCTCGTTTGCCCCAAAATGAGCCTGAGAGTTTGTTTTAGCAGTGGACCAGTGGTGCCCCAGTTTGCTCCTCCTTGGGGTTGGCATGGTTGCCTATTCCTCCAAGTTTGCCACCAAGGTTCTGGGTTTATTAAGTCCTCAGGAGCTCAGCCTGCAGACGAGCGCTGTGTTAAGAGTTTGTCCAAGCCTCAGGCTGACTTAGACAGGGGTCAGAAATCCCCAGTAGGGAAGGTGAGAAGATAGGTATGTGCTTATATATCAACAAAAAAGCCTCACTGATGCTGCCTCTCCCTGTTGCTGTGAGTCCATGGTCCCCTCCAAACCACATCAGGCCCCAGGCACGACAGGAATGCTTCGGCTTGCACCAGCAGTTGGATGTTTTGACCCTGATGTCAGCTCCGCTTTGCTGCTGGGTCCCTGGTGTAAAGGCAGAGCGCGGCCACGGCGGGGCTGAGCTCACTTGCATCCTGTCAACCAGAGGCGAGGAGGCCAAGTAAAGGAAATAATTGCCTTGTTTTCCAGCTCTGGGGGTGAGGGGACTGCCTGGAAGGAGGACCGTAACGGCTGATACCCATGCCTCTGACCAGCTGCCCCCAGGAAAGCTGCCAAGAGCTCAGCTGAAGACAATGTGTGCTTCATCTCAGTTTGAGAAAACAAGGGATTTAGACTCTGTGTTCACCTCGCAGGTAAATCCAGCACCTTCTTCATCAAGGAAGAGGGAGAAAGTGTAGTCCTGTGAGTCCTTAACAGGGCTGACACAACAGCTCCTTTTGGGGATGGATGGATGGACGGACCCTAATCACCTGCTATGCATCCTCCTGCTAGTCTGGCTGTCCGTGCAAATGTGGGCACCTCTGGATATACCCACATAGTGTTCAAGTCCTAGTGAGGAGTGTCCTCTCCTGGCCCTGGGGAGGGGTCCTGCTGCTTACTGGTGCCGAGGGACAACATTTCCTCTTCTCCAGCTCATTGATACAACCTGAGTCCACCTGAAGCATTAAACCACATACAAGTATAAAACCTCACAAAGCAGATGGCTGAGCACAAAAGCGGAAATGAAGTTGTAAAAAACCTCCACAACCACATGCAAATAAAAATTAAAATAAAATAAAATCAGCTTATACCTGAAACCTTTCTCCACTCCCAGCTGTCTCCTGAGGTTTCTCTGAGTCACATCTGCCTGTCCCCGAGTGCTGCCTACCTGAACCAACCCCATCCCTGGCTTTCTGTTCCCTGCTTCTCCTTGGCATTCACTGAACACAAATAAAGCCTTGAGCCCCCTCCTTCTCACACCTGTCCTGAAAAGGCAAATGTGTGCCTTTTTTTGTGGGCCTGGCTCTCCCTGGCTGTGCAGAGCTGCCTTTCAGCCCCAGCCATCAGACACTCTGCAGCAAAGGAGCTGGCTCTGTAGAACTTTGCAAGCCTCTATCATCTCATGAGGGGTTGTTTTGCCGTGTTCCCCTTTAAAAACAGAGAGCACACGTGGCATTTAATGAAACAGATGGCTGGCTCAGCGCTCGGACCACTCTGTCCCCACCATCCCCTCCTGCACGTGGGCTTACAGCAGTGTTGGGGGTTCATGACCTCGCAGATGGTCTGGGTGAACATGGCCTAGGGAAGCAGGAAGGGAGGGAAGGATGGAAAGAGGGAGGGAGGAAGGAAGGAAGGAAGGGATGGATAGATGGATGGGGTAAACACTCCCTGCCTCACATGTGCTGGCCAAGCATTTGGTACTCCATGAATCTGGGGGGAAAAGGGGGCTTCATCTTGTGAGGACTTACAGGTGAAGCAATCAGCCACCACACTACAGCTTTATTTTACATGAAGGCAAGTGTTTCAGCATGGATGTTTCACACCTGCACTGAAAGTCACCAGTGTTCAAACACTGGAAGAGTCTCCAGAGAGAGCAGAGGAGGTGGTGAAGGTACTTACGGTGGTCCTGGCGAGCATCAGGTTCATGGATGGGGACCTCTTCTGGTTTTCTTCTCTGTTCTCCTTTTGCTGTTGAGCTTGTTCTTCCGTAGCAAGCACATCCAACTGCAGCCAGGCAAAGATCCATCCTCAGGCCAGATGTCTAGTGACCCTCAGCTATACTGATCTGGCTCCATGCTGGCTCTAGGGCAGGTGTGTTAGGACAAAGCCACTGACCCTGCAGTTCCCTAAGCTCCAGTAGGCAGGACCTGGTGTTCTCTGAACAGCATGTTCCCTGGGTTGGGGTCATCCCTGTCTTGTTCCAATCTGGCCCAGATTCACAATGCAGGTCCAGAAATAGGGGCCAGCAAGGGAAGCAGCTGAGCAGGCTTGTTTCTAGACCGGTACAGCTGGGGAAAGTTTATTTATCTAAGCTGCTACTGTCCCAAGGTTATTAAAGGCACACTTGGTGCATTAGCCCCTATTTTAGCCACACTGGTGACATGCAGGATAGGCTAAGCAACATGGCAAAGCTGGAGGAAATGTGGGGGTATTTTTGCACTAAGCGGGCCTCAAAAAGATGTGCTGCCCCCTTGCAGCAAAGGCTGCTGCATCTTAGACTCATCACCCACATCCTTGCCACCATCACTGATCCCAGCACCCCGAGCAGTGGATTGCAGGGGCTGTGGATGGCTTGGTCCCACGTCCCCAAGAAGGGGCAGCCTCAGGAGCACTGGGAAATTCCCAGTAGCAGCCTCCCTGGGTGGGATTTCAGCCCCTGGCACCAGTGTGCACCAGCCCATGGATGGAAATCATGCATCGGGCTCTGCACGTCAGGAAACAGCATGCTCTCCCTTCCCATCCCCTTCCCCTTCCCCTTCCAGCTGAGTGATTTACAGTGGGGCCAAGGAAAACATGATTCCACCCTGGGAAACCCCTTCACCAGCTGCAGCATTCCTTGAGGCTCGCAGCTGACACCAGGGGTGGCTGAGACCTTGCAGAGGATTTGCACTTGTGACATTGGCAGGGGGATGAATTTTGTTTGCTTGAGGCTTCCTTATCTGCTGCAGGCAGCAGGAAACTCCCGGTGCCAGGGCCACAATGATGCATCATCATGAACCCACAAGGTCATTTTTTTTATGTGTTTTTAATGGCTGTGTTGGGATGTGCTGGACTGGCTTACCCTTAGCCCAACCTTTTTCAAAATCTACTTTTTTGAATCAAGATTTTATTAGTGGCGTGCATTTATAAACCCTGTGCATAGGGCTGATGCTGCCTTCAGACAGATAAACCCTTGGCTGTCTCCTCGAATGTGCTTGTACAAACCCTTGGGTACCTTATTAACGATGAAAAAGATTAATAAAAAAGAACAAGTACCAGTTCAACAGGCCAGCCAGATGCCTTCTCTGATAACCCCTGGATTATTTGTGTTTTAATCAGCCTATTTACCAAGTCAAGCACCTCCTACAGCCTACCCTGGGGTAACACCAGGAGTACAACCCCTGATCTCCATGTAGCACATGCTTTTAATCCTTATTTAATTACTTATTTCTTAAGTACCTTCAAGTCAATGTCTTCTTCTCCCGTCCACTGTCCTGTAGCTTTTGTATTAATTAAGGGCTGGACAACATACATCCAAGCAGGTTTACAACATCGTGGCTCAGACCCAGAAGCAAACAATCATGTAAGGCCAGACACTGCTGGAGCAGAGTTTCAGATGCTGGATACCTTTGAACCAGGATGGTGATGCAGGCAGACAAGCAGGTAGATAATAATATTTACAGAGCCACAAACCTTTGAGAGGAAGAAAATAAATGCTGGGTGACATAATAACATCTTAGGCTGACACATCATGCAAAGAGTGACAGTCCCACTGCAAAAGAAGCACCTGTAACCATGAGACAGCAGCCATTCACCCCTCATTTCAAAGGATGAGCCAAAGAAAAACCCCACAGGGAAGCATATCCACTGCCAGAAATGGATAGCTGGACACATGCAAATACATGCTGGGATTAAAGGTAAGTCTGTCTATATATAATAGTTTCACAAATCACTTTGTTTTCTCCTTCTTGCCATCCTCACATTCATTGCCTTGTTTTCCTGTCGCTTTCTGCCTGCAGTGCCTAATGCCATGGGGCTCCAGCACTGCCTTTACCAGCACAATAATTAGAAAACCTTTTCTCTGGTAAGAATTTGGAAATATTAAGTATTTTACCATTGATGTTTCAGTACATAAGATTCCCTTTTTGACTACATTCCTTAAAAAAAAAAAAAAAAAAAAGTAAAAATCAGACACTGAGGGTGGTGACAGCATCTGCCCCCAGCCTTCCATCCGGCTGTGGTGGCTGGTAAAACATCCCAGTCCTGGCCTCGCTGTGGGGAAAAAGGGATTGCAGGATCTGGCCGGGGCCCAGATCCAAATGTAACTTTGGAAACAACTTGAGAAACTCCTGTAAATGAAATTCAGGGAAGAGGGCTGTGTCTGAGTCAGTCCTGGCAGAGAGGAATCTACCTCTGAATGGGGTTTTTCCCTTGTGTTTTCCTTCTGGCATCCTTCTAATATGACAGCAATTAAAAGCCCTGAAAAATGAATGGAAACAATTTGGAAGAGGTCTCTATTAGATTTGCTCCCATTAGCACTGCAGGCTATTTTTTCAGCTGCTAATTGACAGCTGCCTTCCATATGCAGTGTCAAAAAATAAAAGCCTCGAGGCACCGTACCAGTGCCAGGGTAGTTTTAACCAGGGCTGTTTCATCAGGCAAGTGAAGGAGCACGAGAAGGGAGACGAGCCCACCGTGGCCAACCTGATGTCAGAAAGCCCCAATTTTGGGCATGCCATGCCCTGGCAAAGCAGTGAGATGGGGTGTGGATGAGGGACATGTCAAGTCCTCCCACATCCTGTGGGACTACACGTGGCAGCATTATGTGTGGCCACAGCAAAGAAGGGATACCCTCAGCACCCAGAGGATTTTGGAGCTTGCATATTCAACAGCTGCCATGAAAGCTGCAAGCATGGCTCCAGGTATTTGCCTGGCTGCCCTGGGGCTGTCAGGGCAGATTTAACCATGGTGACAAGGGCTGTGACTACTCTCTGGACTTGCCCTGCCTTGGGAAAGCCATGGGAGCCCTTCGAAGCCAAAGGTTTCCACACAGAAAGAAGCACCAGGAGCAATCACTGCATCTAGGCAAGACCTTTAAGCTCCTTTGACCTGGAAGCAGTGGTGTTCCCCACTTGTCCCCACCACCTCGTGGCCATGAAACCCAGATTTTTTTGGTCACCTGGAAAAAGCAGCGAAATTCCTGTGCTGAAAGTCAGAGCCAGCCAGCAACACAGATTTTAGCAAGAGAGATGAGCCCACGTTGCTAAGCATTGCCACCACTTCTCAGTAAGATGAATGAGGAGAGAAAATGGATCATCCCTTTTTGGCATGCCTTTTGCCTGCTGGTGTGCTGTCTGTGGGTGTCACAGATGCTCTTTGCTGTTCCAAGAAAAATGTAGGACTACACTGCACATAGCCAAGAGATGAATCACCATAAATTTTTGTGGAGGATGCTTACTTTGCACAGAAAATCCATATAGGTGGGTTAGCCAGCAGAACTGGACCCGAAAGGGAGACAGAGGTGCCTGGATGGATGTCCAGACTATGGGACGCCATGTAGGGAGCAAGTAACGTGAGATGTTTGCTCAAGTGGATTTACACAGCAACAGCCTTGGAAATGACTGAAAAATCCAGGAAATGGGGAAAAAAAAAAAAAAGACTGTATGCCAAGATGGGCATTTCACTTAGTTGTTTAATCCATTCATTCCTGAACTAGGTCCTCCAGTAGCTGAAGGGGGCCCACAGGAGAGATGGGGAGGTACTCTTGATCAGGGAATGTAGCAACAGGATGAGGGGTAACGGTTTTAAATTGGAAGAGGGGAGATTTA
>BJBW01012546.1:0-11280 GCA_004320125.1 Scolopax mira | reverse complement strand
GTGGGAGGTGTCCCTGCCCAGGGCAGGGCAGTTGGAACTTGATGATCTCTCAACTCTAACCAACCTATGATTCTGTTGGGTTTGCTTTAGCAAGAACTTCCATTGTACCCAACCCAGACTTACTGCTTACTGACAATATTTATTTATTGTATTATTTTTAAAGAAATGTTCCCACATTTCAGCATGGGAGCTCACACGGAGTGCTTTAGATGCTTCTGGATAGCTCAACTTTTACTTCCTTCCTTGAGGAGTGAGTAGCCCAACCATTGGGCATGCCTTACAAAGATGCCTCTGCATCTGGCTAATAACCCCTCAGCTGGAAACATTGCCTTGGTTTTTCTTCTAGTTGAACTGCAAAGGCTGACAGTGGTAGGACCAGGGTGCAGAAAAGCCAGCTGGGGACAGTGCTAATCTAGCCCAGGTCTGCTGATGCCTGAGGAGATAAGTCAGGTCAGTCTGTCTTCAGAAAAAAAAATGAGATTGGTATGGGAAGCACATGCTGAAACACTCTGTCTCGGGGTTTAATCGCTGCTTTCACATGCACCTTTGATCTCAGGGAAATTACAGGTCTGACTATAGCTGTTGGCTCCGTTAAGCAAATGCCAGTACCACCATATGTCTTTTATTTCCTCTTTGAGCTTTCTAGGTCACCTCCAAAAGGGGAGGGCTCTTTCCCCAGGCTATGGCATGACACCCCTCCCAGTGTCCAAGCCACACTACCATCGCTTTTCAGATGAGGGATGGCTAAAAGCAGATGAAGCACCTGGATGTGCAGTGCACCAGAGAACACCAAGCACTTCAGTCATTGCTTCGTTCCCAGCCAACACATCCTGAGCAAATTCCCTCCGGGATAAGTAATGTTTTCAGGTGCTAATAGATTATTTTTTCCCCCACCAGGAACTACAGTGCCACCAGCACAGAAAAACAGGACGCTCAACACCTGAGCATCTACAATCAGGCTTCTTCCATCCACTTGGGGTGACATAGGTTAGTTTTCAGGTTCTGGCTCACAGGTGCTGAGCACTCACTTCTTCTGACCTGTCAGCATCGATAACCACAACCTTTACCAGTGGGTGGGAAAAGCCCATCAACCCAGTACCTGGAGCTGCTGTGATTTATGGAGAGCTCCCCAAGTGTAGACCTCACATCATTTCAAGTAGGAATATTTTTTACTGTTGCTCCACATTGTAAATTTGCCTTCATGTGACATAATTAACAGCATTGCCTCACACAGGCAAGGTGATTTACAGGCATGGAAATAGCTGCATTAAGGTCATGGTTGGGGAATTCGAGGAGAGGCAGCACTGGGTCAGGAGAGCAGCCTGGACCACGCAGGTGGGTGGGCGATTGGCTGCCCACATGCTCCTCCACAGGGTGCCCAAACAGCCACAATTTAGGGTTCTGTCACACAGCACAGTGAGAAGAGGGCTTGTAAGACATCAATATGGCCTCTGCCACCTTGACAAACTATTTTACAGTAGCTGTCAGGTGGAGATACTATTAAAGAAATTGTTCTTTGGGCATAAAGAAACAACAAAGATTTTCCAAAAACTAAGGGCAGTTATATGACATGTAAAAAAACACTCTACTGATAGCTCTCTTACAGGATCTTCATAGTTGGAAGGGACCTTTCAGATCATTGAGTCCAACCATACATACACAGAAAGAAAAACAAAACACATAACACCAGCCAACCCAATGATCTCGGGCACTAGAGCATGCCCTGAAGTGCCACCTCTACACGTTTCTTAAATCCCTCCAGGGATAGTGACTCCACCACCTCCCTGGGCAGGCTGTTCCAGTGCCTGAACTACCTTCTCAGTAAAGTCATTCTTCTGAACACCTAATCTAAACCTCCCATGCCGCAGCTGCAGACCATTTCCTCTGGTCCTGTCATTTTTCCCTTGGGAGAAGGAAGTTGTACAAGGCAATGAGGCCTCAGCCTCCTCGTCTCCAAACTAAACATGCCCAGTTCCATGCTCAGCCTCTCCTTGTTAAGACTTGTTCTCCAGACCCCTCCCCAGCTTGGTGGCTCTCCTCTGGACACCTTCCAGCACTTCACTTCCTTTTGGCAGTGGCTACAGACCGAGTGGAGACCATCTCTAGCTGTTTTCTTTCCAGTCAGCCCAGCCCTGTCCACCCTCCCCTCGTTCCTCTTCTCACACTCACCGAGCACATAACACCCTCCACCATGGCACCACTCACCAACCAAAAGAGTGTCTCCTCTTCCCACCTTTAAGTCCCCATGTGGCTTCTGGCCACACCCCCTCCACCATCTGATTGGCTGCCACAGACTTCCTTCTTCCTGCTGGGCTGTGAGGGGTGGGGCTTCTTGAGCGGGGAACCCCGTCTTGTGCAGGGCTGTCCTGCTCACCTCAGGATCACCTCAGGTGTGGCCATCTCACCAACCCTATTAAAGAGAAACATGTAAGAGATAACATTCTGCAACCATCTTAGCTGATAGTTGCCTGCATCATGGACATCTCTACAAAGGCTTGCCCCTAAACAACTGGGCTTCAGAGCTGGCCGGGGGTTCTCCACTGAAATCTCTCTTTTGAGCAGATGAATGCAAATTCCGCAAACTTGAGTTTTCTGTGGGAAAACGTTTCGAAGAATCCATATCCCTTGGGAGCAAACAACAAGGAGCAGAATCCCATGGGGTTGGAAGGGACCTCTGGAGATCATCTACTCCAACCCCCCTGCTAGAGCGGGTCCACCCAGAGCAGGTCCCACAGGAACGTGTCCAGGGGGGTTTGGAATGTCTCCAGAGAAGGAAACAAGTTCCTCCTCTGGTTTAGCAACTTCTTCTATTCAAGTTTGTGCCCATTTCCTTTTGTCTTATCCCTGGGCACCACTGAGAAAAGACCGGCCCTGTCCTCTTGAAGTATTTATCAGCATTGATCAGATCCCCCCTCAGCCTTCTCTTCTCCAGACTAAAAAGACCCAAATCTCTCACCCTCTCCTTGTTACGGAGATGCACCAGGCCCCTCATCATCTGGGGGCTGTAGCCCTTTGAACTCCACAAGCCAAGCAATGTCTAATTTCAGTTTGGTTTCCTGGGGATTAAAGCCCCACAGTTTGTGAAGTTAAACTGAAACGTGAAGTTTTTCATTTGTTCTGAATTTGCAAAAATTCTGCGGTGGTGCCATTCATGAGCTGTTATTTGGGCTGGGTTCATTTCCCCTGATGATTTCCATAGCCCTGTTTACCTGGGGTGCTTGTGAATTAGGGCAAATATTATATACCCCTGGAATCTGAGATACAGCGGATATTTAGTCAGGTTTGCGAGCCCCTCACTGCTACAGCCTGGAGATACAAATGAGCCCATTAAACCTTGAGCAATGGCCCTGAGGGTCCCAATTTCCTAATTGCTAAATGATACAGAATGACAAGCGACACAAACGACCGTAAACCATGGGATTGCTGGCACAGACAGTTTTATTGCATTTAACTAGACCCAGAGCCTTGGGTCTAGGTCAGTTGATGGCAACACTGTAAGAATCATACAGTAGTCCTACAGGCTGACAAGTAGGAAATGACTGTTACCTTAAAAGATATAAAGAAGTAACAAGTATGGGAACCTTAAAACTGTTTTTCCAAATATAATTAGTTTCATTCAATGTACAACAGAGTGCATGGGATGTCATCTCTGTACTTGTATAGATGAATTAGCTAAACGGATCTTGGACATCGGTTCTTGGTCATCTGTGTGTACTGGTGTAACTTCCCACATGGACACTTTTATCCTGGTATACAAATACCTATTTTCATGCAGATGATCTCAGTTTGGAGGATTTTAAAATAGATCTCTATTCCTATCCTGGAATGAGCATTCCCCTTGTGGGACTCCACTCAAAGGAGTGGCTGGGGTAGCTACCAGAATAACAGAGAAAAGAGGACTGGTTTTGGTGAGGAAAATATGCTACACTGATTCATAGCCCAGGGAGCATCCATGGGTACCCAGCACCAATGTAAAGTAAGATGCCTATTCTAATTGCCATTTGTTTCCCCCTCATCCTCTGTGAAACCAATCTCAGATCAGCACCTGATCTATCAGTCACCCGGGTTTAACTCTTTAAAACACAGAAAAATTTAATTTATATCCCTAATGTGAGAGATGGAAGTACTGCACGCTCTTTGGAAGAGACCACTTAATTAACAGCATTTGCTGGAGAAGTGATGAGAAAACAGAATGCTACAAGAAACCTCACTAACTACTAGCCCACAGCACAGGCTGCCTGCTCAGTACTAATTAGCAGGAAGCAGTCAACACATTAACTAGCCTCTGACCACCTCCAGGTGTCCCACCACCCTAGACATGTTTTGTAAGGCCTCTAGAAGCTCTGCCAGTGGAAGAGTACTGTCATCCCATATGTCTTCCCATATAGCTCTCTTTACCCGTTGTCTTTGCATTGGCCACGCTCAGTTCTGCAGAGAGGTTGCCCCTCTCACGTTGGGTTAATGTGATCAAACCTACAGCCACAATAGGGGTTTATTAGTAACAGGATCATCCTCTTTGCCAACCCAGCTGCTCGTTCCAACACAGCACCACCCAAGCAGCTGCTCAAAAAGCTATAACAGAAATCTTCCCGTTTTCCCTATGAGTCAAGCAGTGCTCACCACCACATTGTCAACTTGCATTTTCCAACAGCCGGCAGAGAAGCATCTAGACCTGAGCTCTTGATGGTGATTGATCAGAAAGGGGCTTGGAGCATGATGATGATGATGTTTTATTTGTCATCCTTCAGACTTTGGGGATTAGGTCTATGAAGGCTGATGCACCAGACTTCTCACGCAGGGGAGTTTGGAAGGATGACTTCATTGGTCTTTTTGTAATTTTCAGACTGTGAAGCTTTGCAAGACATGCCATGGCATTTGCAGCAGCACATGATAATTGGGTGTAGCCTGAAGATTTTACTAGCGCTCACTCAGCACAGCCAGAATTATTCAGTGCTGTAAGGGTGTGAATAAGTTTAGTAACCTTGGCTCATATTTTTGTAGGAACCATCTATTAACAAAACATTACAGCTGCGTGGTTAGCTCTGCTTGTACAGATTTTCTTTCTAACTGGAAAATGTGGAGGAAGAGAAGAACTGGAAGGTAGCCCCCACTTCCCTGCATCTTCGAACTTCCTCATAGAAAAAGTAGAACTTCCCAACACAAACATTTCTGACCAGGAAAGTGAGGGTTTCCCATAGAAATTTCCATGAGAAAGTCCCTAGTTTTCTGCTGTGCATTAATGGAAAAGCTGCATTTTATCCAGTTCAAGTAGGGCAGTGGGCAGTGAGAGAATGACTGGGCTCTGGCTGCAACTCCACTGTTGGGTGACCTTGGAGAATCACTACCATGCTGCGTTCCCATCTGCAAGATGGGGATAAGAAAGTGTCATACAAGAGCTCACCAGGTTATTAATAGAGGCCTCTGGCTGGGATTTCGAAACAGCCCGAAGGGTTGAGAAGCCCATTTATTCTTTACAATTCAAAGCAGGCGAGTGACTCAGATTTCCTCGACGCTTTTGAACATAAAAGTTAGGAAAAAGCACTCGCAAAAGCATTTGTCTTGAGGGAAGCAAGCGAACGAATATGTGACATTCTTTTTTTTTCCAAATACAAATGAGAGCAAATTACCAGCAAAGCTGAAATGTTTGGTTTGGTTTGACTTTAAGACTAAAAACCGGCAGATAGAAATCTGAGCATCAACTGCCCTGTGTGTTACAGTCATGGTAGGAAAACAGCCAATGCAGTGGTCAAAAGGAAACATTTTGACTCTATGGAATGGAAATGTTTCCATAATTTCCTGTTGAAACTGTAGGTGAAATTGATACATTCTCCCAAAATGTTTGGATTTAATTTAATTGCCATTTTTTGCCAGATCCAATAATAGCAGCAGCGTGGGTTTGGTTTAAATGTCTAATAGATACAGAGGAGTTTCTGCAGCACTGATATAAATTACTTCCCAGGTTGACTGGTAAAACCCTGGTTAGAACATGGGTGACAAACAGGACACAGGAAGGTCATGACAGGATCATGGGTGGGATCGGGGCTGGAACAGGGGACAGGGCAGGGACCAGGGGAATGCCACCGGATGGCAGCTTATGCAAAAGGGCATGATCTGGGATGGGATACTCTAATGCAGATTTATAACTGTGTGTGTAATTCAGGTCAGCTAAAATCCAGAGGGAGCAGAGGGCACGTAATGTGCAGTAGCAAAGCGGTGTGAAAAGGGAGATTGCAGTTTGGGGAAGGAGATTCAAGTAATGCAAAAGGAACGTCAGCATCTCTTGGTGTTTCATCTGTATCCTGGAAATACTCATCCCCATGTAGGGGCTGTATTATCTTCCTTTCCAGCTCTGTTTTTAATGGTGAAATGGATACATCTTGTTTTCATTCTGACTTTTACAAAATCTGACATGGCTCTACAACTTCATCAAAAAGACATTTGGAAAAAACAAACAAATGAAAGACTCGACCAAAATCTTTGTAAGCTGATTTTTCTTCCTGGAAAGTTTTCATTTTGACAAAGGGGAGTTTACCACAGGGGAAAAAATGAAAAAAATAATAATCATTCCCTTGGAAAGCGTTCAACCTCTTCTTGTTTTTCCTCATCTCTGTGCTTATTACAATCTCAAACGCAGCAGCAACCCAGTACTGAGATGCCAGGATTATACTTTGAAATCACTGCTGTGTTGACCCCTTATTCTACCCATACACCGATGTCCCTGCTATCCTTAAGACAGCCTTTAACCTCGGCTGGGTGCAAGAACACTTCACCCACGTTGTCACGCGTGTGTTCAGCAGATGTGCTGCTGCTTGCTAATCGAAACCCCACAACTAAGTGGAATTCAAGGTAAACATTTCCTTCCAGCCAGAGCGGCGATAATTAGGTCTCACCTGAGATAATTTTTCTTCTGCAGGCCACTGGAAACCCTAAAAATAAGAGAGAAGAGGAGACCAAGAGCTCCAGTTGCTAGCATACGGGAAGCCAAAATGGGATGAATTACTTTCACTTGGATGCAACATAATTAAAAGGAGTTTGTGAAAGAGAGACACATGGGGAGATTCCTAACAACATAAAAGGGAAGAAGGGATGGCTCATAAAAGAGAGATTCCCTCTGGTTTTTTTTGGCAGCCCAGACAAGTTCCCTCAATGCAAGGTTGTAAAAGGACTGCACACTGAGCAGAAGACAATAACAAGCAGGTGTTATGAAAATGACCCTTTCCCGAGCAAACAGATTTGATGTTCCTGCCGTCTCGCTGCATCCTTCATCTGCTTCTTAAATCTGTTTTTCAACGGGCAGGTGCAGCCTTCACCTTGAGTCCAACAAACGCAACACTCAGCCATTGTTTTTGTTGTGGTGCCTGCACCACTGGGCACTACACCACAGATGTCTACCCACCACGGCTTGGCCAA
Organism: Scolopax mira; assembly: GCA_004320125.1. NCBI lineage: Eukaryota > Metazoa > Chordata > Aves > Charadriiformes > Scolopacidae > Scolopax > Scolopax mira. The sequence continues at coordinate 3,870 of BJBW01012546.1, read as the reverse complement.
AGTACCCACCACGGCTTGGCCAAGGTGCCCACCACCTGGGACATCCAATCAGCTCCATGGATATGGTCCAAGCAAGGGGAGCTTCGCATGCGAGTCTGCACCAAAACCAGTAACTCATATCCAAGAAAGGATGGGTCAAACATGAATTCCCCAGTGCCGATAAACACCTCAAAGTAAATGAAGATTTCCATTATTACATTTAGCAGGGGCTGTATAAACACAAAAAAATTCATAAATAATATTTTCCTGCCCCATGTCACTGTAAGGTGAGTTTAAAAATGCTGGGGGTTCTCCTATGAGGAGGCAGCTGACCTCAGGTAGAGGTTGGTTTGGAACATGCAAAATGCAAAACTAGTCTTAGGCTTAATTTGACTAAACTCAAGTTTTGAGGTGTCCGATACTCAGATTTGAGTTTTGCACTTCAACTTGGTATCACTATGAAACATAATTCAACATTCATCAAGAAAAATAAGAAAGGCAGAGGGGGATATCCTGTCCTTGCAGAGCTATGCAAAACTCAGTTATATGCAGTCATAGTAGTGAATGGAAATCTTCCCAATCTAATTCATTTTTTTTTCTTATTCTTGAGTTTCCGTGTTTTTAAGAGAAAATACCAAAAATGTAACTGCAATTGGAATCCAGAAAAGGGAGACCATCCAAAATTAGCAAGTTTGGCGTGGATTCAGGGTGCTGCTCTCTTTTCCGACAGTTTCTCCTGAAAGCCACAAATTAGCATGACACGACTCAGAAACAACCTCTGCAGATGGGATCCCAGTGGTAGCAACGTTCATTCAGCCTGGGGGTGAGCTTCGCAGCAGAGGCTGGAGCAGAGCAGCCCAACAGGCTGATTTTGAGTGCCTCCAGTGCCAGAGGTCGGGGATTTTTACTTCCAGCTTTTCTCCTCCCCTGTGCAGGCTCTGCCCAGGGCAATAACCTAAACCAGAAGGATAAATCTTCCCCCTCTTCCTTTCCTTGCTCCAGCGCTGTGTCTTGTTCCACTGCTGCATAGACAAAAAAAATATATATATTTTTGTTATTTTTATTGCATCTGCAGATTTGAGGTCTTCCATGCCTTTGGGATGCACCAGTGAGATCCTATGAAGGTGGTCAAAGCCTTTGAACTGGATGAGAATCCTTAGTATGATGCACTGGCACAGCTGTTTTAAATGGGAGTTGTGTGATGTGTGAGTGGGATTTCCCTGGGAAAAAAAAAAAAAAAAAGGGGGGGTTTCATGGAATAAAAAAAATGGGGGGTGGAGTGGGTAGGGCTTAAATAAGCCCTGCATTGGTCTAGGGCTGTTTTTCTCAGAAGGTCCCAGGTCTGGCCTAAGCTGCTGCAGCTGGTGACAGCCCAGCTATCAGCATCACTGGGCTCGGAGTCAAGCCGCGGTTGAACGCTTCACTTCTCATTTTTTTGGGCTGAGTTTCCATCCACTTCCTACTCAGCCTGGGCTGCTTATCTTTTTCCTGCTGGCCATGGAGGGTTTCTCATACATATGAAATATCCCTTGTTCTGCAGAGCCACGGAAATAATAATAATTAATAATAACATTTTAAAAAAGCACCAGCCATTAAACCCAACAGCGAAGCACTTCTTGGCGAAATTTGCTGATCGGCTGAAATCAAAACATTCCCCAAAGTTGGGATGATGAAATTTTGACAGAGCCCAGGCAGGTTCCTTCCCAAATGGCCTGGTGGCACTTGCCCAGCAGCCAAGAAGAGGAGATGAGGACGCTCCTCCTGAGGTCCTGCCTCCTGAGGATGCTGCGTATCAGGAGCTCTGTGAATCCCCATCCAAGGAAATCCAGGGACTGCACCCCAATCCAAGCACTGCGGAGCTATTTAAACTCTTTTTTTTTTTTTTAAATACTGTGCTTCAAAGGTTGGTTCTGCTTTGGGTTAAGCCGCAAATGAAGTTGTTTGGCTGTGATCCTCTTCTGAGTTCAGTTTCCATTTGCGGGGGAAAACCCCAGTGGTTCAGTCTCCATTTGCTTTGACTCGTTGCATCGATTTTAGTTTCTGCGTGGGCAGGAAATCATGGCAAAGCAGAGTTGAGCCCGGATGCTTGGGTATTCCCCCCTGCCTCTGCACCACGCTCATAACCCCTCCTGCCTCAGGTGCTTTTGCAGGAAACAGCCCTAATCCTGCCTGCATTTATTTGACGCAGAGGCTTAGATCACACTGAAGTCAGGTTTAAGCCTGTGCTTAAATGTACTTGAGCAAAAGCAACAACAAAAAATACATTGGGTGAGGACTACACACTCCAGATCCTGTCAGCTGTGGGAGTTTATGTGCTGACAAAGGTTAAATAGATGAAAAATAAACTATCAGGCCATTGAATCTAGAATAAAACAATGAAAGCACCTAGAAATCAGAACAGGAAAGAATTTGGACAGAAACAGCCTTGTTAATTGCAGTCAACTTGTCTAAAGCACCTAGGTGTAATTTTATTTTATTTTTTCCTTTGGAAAAAAGCATTCAGTGTTCTGAATTTGCTTGTACCTGAATAGGGTAAGAATTGTTGACAGGTTTAAAACAATGAGATGGTTTCACTATGACTAATCTTTTCAAAAAAACATGGAAAATATTGTTCAAATAAACAAAAAGGCTGTAGCGAACCTTCAGACAAAACAGAAAAGATTCTGTCAGACATGGTCTCTTTGGCTCCAAGAACTCATGGAAATGAGGAAATTTGGAGTTTGGAGCAAACGTTGAGTTATTAGCCCAAGGTAAGTGCTTAATGAGTGCTAAATACACATGTCAGCAAAAGATACACAAACTGAAATAGGCACTTCTCAGAGATTATGTAGGGCAGGAGTAGCCATAAATGAAATCCACGGACAGATTTGCAACATAAATCCCAGTAAAACTGGAGTCATGATCCCACCACTCTTCCTAGTCCTGCCTCTCCTCCATCCCTCTGTACCCACAACCATCAGGTGAGCCCTCTCCTACCCTCTTCTGAAGGTTTCTTCTTTGTTTTAAGAGGGGTGAGTGGAAACACATGCCGTCCTCTAGCCCAGTGCCCCAGCTGCCGTGACACCATCTCTTTTGAACTATGATTTTTTTGTGGAGGAGGATGGGGGATGCCCCTGTGGCAGTGTTTAAACCAGAGCTGCCAACCAGCCTTTCTTTTCAGCTCGCTTTGCCCATTAGACTAAACAGGTTAGGACTGGGCTGAGAGACATTGCCCATGGCAGGTGATTCATCATCACCCAGGGAGTACAAGTCTACCCCTTTCCCCTCCCAGCACAAGCATGGCTCCCATTGGAAGCCTCGTGCAGGGCAAGGGGTAGAAGGACCTCAGGAGTTGTTTATTTTGGATGTCATGTAAGAGTAATAAATAAGGCCAAGACGTGTTAGCACTGAGTCAGCTTTGGACGCCAGCAAAATAGATGATCTCAGAGCTGGAGGGGACCTCACGGGGGTGGCTCTGCTGGCTTCTCTGGGGTGGGATATGACGGCGGCCTGACCCTGCCCACAACCTCCAGTGACATAAAGCCCAGAGCTGCAAGAGCCTCGCAGGTAACGAGATCAAAAATGGGGAGGAGGATGCTGGATTTTGGAACACTGAGTTCTGCCTGGTGCTTTCTTAAATCTTTTCTGCGGTGCCCCATGGACATGGTGAAAGTCGCTTTGCCTGTGAGCTAGATAGGGTGCCCTCACTGTTCAGGGAAAGACTTTTCAGTCTTCCAGCCCTTGATAATCATAGAATGGTTTGGATTGGAAGGGACCTTAGAGATCATCCAGTTCCAACCCCCCTGCCCTGGGCAGGGACACCTCCCACCAGACCAGGTTGCTCCAAGCCCCATCCAGCCTGGCCTTGAACCCCTCCAGGGATGGGGCAGCCACAGCTTCTCTGGGCAACCT
>BJBW01012544.1:0-28245 GCA_004320125.1 Scolopax mira | reverse complement strand
TGGCAAAACACTCGGGGCAGCGAGACCTCGACTCAGACATGCTAATTCTTTCTTTTCTTTTTTTTTTTTTCTTCTTTCTTTTTTTTTTTTTTTCTTTTTTAAGCCCCTTCCAGTCCCAGCAGCTACCTCTCCCGGCGTGGTTCCGCTCTGCCGGGTGGCGCGGGGTGGCCCTGCTATTTATGGGTGGCTTCTGAACAGAACAGCACATTATTTGGGCGCTGATACAGCAGCTGCGTCCACCGAATTCCATCCGTGAGATTTCCTCTCAATAGCGGGGGCTCGCGGGGCGCTACGGGAGCGTTATTCACATTTCTCCCGGCTGCCCCTTAAAAAACGGGCCGCTCGGCTTTACAGAAGATTAGCCTCGAAATTCGCATCAGCACGTTCACGCTGCTTCTTGCCAGGTCCCCTGGAAAAGCCTCCCGTCAGCAGTTCGTGGGAGGGTTTAGCCCAGAAATCGAGTACAGCACAAAACAAACCCAACCCAAACACTATATATAGAAAAAAGCTAAATATTTCCAGCTCGTTTGGGCTCCAACGCAAGGGGAAACGCAGGGTTGGTGTCGGCTCCCAGGAGCACGGCAAGGAACTGGGGGTGGATGGGATCACGGCAAGGCTGGCACTCAAAATTTGGGGTCTCACCTCAGTTTTGACCCTTTTTCAGGAACGTTATCCCCATCGAGTCCCTTTTCCCTCGTTGCACCTCCCTTTGGCAGGAGCCCCCTGCACGGACACTGCCCTGGGCTCAAGGGGACCAACTTTTGGGAGCCATTTGACTTGTACGTAGGCTCTTCCATCGTCAGAGGCCAAGCATGACCTAACGGGGGGAGGACAGTCCTGCCAGAGCAGATGCCACCCGAGAGCATTCTCCTTTGCTGGCCGTGGGCTCCACTCCCTCTCCTTCAGGGGAACCCAAGCTGAATTCACCATCTCCATCTATCACTGCTCTTGCAGGGTTTCTCTACCCGCTCAGAGGAGTCTCCAAAACAAGAATTACACATGAAATATTCACAGGAATTGCCAAAAAAGCAACTCCAGTTGGCCGGGTTGGGTGAAACGTGAAGTTTGTCCGGTTGGCAGTTGTCCCCTCCGTCGCAGCAGCAGATGGAGCTCTCCTGCTGCATTTGGCTTGATGATGCCACACACCAGTGATACCCACCTTTAATGGTGGGGTTCTTCACCCCCAACCCGTCACCCACCTCCGGGGGAGGGACACCCCAAACCTGGTTGGACAGAGACCACCAGACTGTGGCCAGAAAGTGGTGATGGATGAAGGATGAGACAAATCACCTCCAAAGGAGGATTTTTACCCCCCCATTAAAGTTCCACAGAGGCTGGGGTTTTTTTTTGCTACAAAAGCCCTGTCCTGCTTAAAAGCCCACCTTTATTCCTCAAATTCCCATGAGGATGGAGGAAAAACAACTGACAGCTCGTGAGCGCAGAGCTCAAGTCGATGAGAAAACTCAACATCAGCTTTTCCTTCCCAAAGTTTCTAGGGGGGGGACAGTGACACCCCCACCTCTGGAACCCACCCAAGGCAGGGGTGGGGGCCATTCATCTGATGCTTCCTTCACCCCCTGGGACCTGGGAGAGGGGGGCTGCACTGCTGCTTCCACACCACGGGCTGCCACAGGGCTCCTTCGAGAAGGTGAAGAGAGAGATCTCCGAGCACCATGATCTCATGGTCTCCATGAGGAGCAGGTGTGGCCACACCACCCTGCTTTTGGTCAATTCCCTCTGCCCGCACCCGGGGCACCACACACACGGAGGGTGTTTGGGCTGGGACCACGGGAATTCTGGATCCACAGAATTCATCCTCCAGCTCCACAGGATGAAGTTAAACATCTGCCCAAGGTGCTCTGGCTTCCACCCAGGGCAACAATCCCTGAGCGAAAAGACAAGACGTGGGGACAGAGGAGCCTTTTACTGGGGCCCAGGCTTTTAGAGTATTTAAAACTATTGACATGCCATTTGTCCTAGAGCTGCCCCATCCCCACTCAGCTATTTTGGGACATCAGCTCTGCATTTAACCCTTCACCATCCATCCATCCTCGGTTTAATCCCCAAGAGAGGAGGCGCGTTTCAGCGTCCCCACGAAAGGTTATGAACCACCTGATGCTGCTGCGCCTGATGAAAGGGAGGATGAACAGTTTGCACTCATCAATCTGACAGACGGTGCCAATAATTGTTTGCCAACAAATAACAGGGCAAAGCAAACCTCTGTGCAAGCAAAAAGGCAGGGGGTTAATTCCTTGAGGGCCACTTTTCGAGGTTTCAGGCTTCAAAATCTTCAAAGGCAGCGTTACCTCTTTCTCTGCAGGAAGTAAAATCAAATCCTTGAGGCTCTGAACAGCAAAAGGCTTGAATTAAAGCTCCACAGACCTTAAAAAAAGGTGAATTTGCCCCCAGAAAAATAAAAAGGAAGAAATCCACACCTGGGGAGTCCAATGAAAAGGAATGCCCACGTAAATCCCCAAGTGACAAACTAAAACAGGAAGAGGATTTCTGGTACTAATGAGAGAAGTGCAACCAGAGAAGCAGCATCTCTAAGTTCCACAAAATCTGTACTTTCACTTTTTAAAAGACAATTACTGATGCAGCCAAAAAAGCCAAGCAGCTTAACAGGAGGAACGAGGGCACAGCACTCCCTGGGAAGGGCCAGGGTCTCCATCACAGTCATTGTCACTTGGACAATGTTGGGACAAGAGTTGAAACCTGCTCCAAGGCAGGTCCCCAGTAATTAATGAAAAGCCATTCCAGAGTTAATCAATTAAAAAAGCACAGCTGAAGACAGTGCTGAAGCTAAGAGCTCACTCCCATCTCAAATTAACAGCAAAATATACATCAACAAGAGCGTAAAAAATTCAAACAAGCCATATTTGGAATTAAAATAGAATTATATAAAGTGTATTACAGTATGTTCTATCATTTAGGAAGTAATAACATATTTATATATCTTTTATTACATAGTGATAACCTGAAGAGAAGGAAGTAGATATTTAATCCATGTACAATATAAAGAAATGACAGAGGAGAAAAAAACACTTTCCCATCCAACAACATTCTAAAGATGCTTTTTAATTAGACATTTAAGCATTAAACATTTTTTTTTCAGTAGTAGGTTAAACTACTAAATACAGTAAGTTTCAGTGCATTGTCCAAGCGGATGTGGAAATGCTTACACATTCAAAGGGCTTTGGGGAAACCTAGAATGAATCCCCTCAGTTTCCTCAAACACGGAGCAAACGCTGCCGTTACAGAATTTCTCACCTTCATTCACCAGCCCAAGAACCAGGAAAATCCTCCGATTTTGGGCAACGCAACACACCGTCAACCTGCCGAATCCGAAAAATCAAGCCTGTGCAAATATCGTGGTGAGCAAGGGGAATTTACCTGATTTCTAGACACGGTTTAAAGTGAGCCCCGCTTCGTTGGAGGAAGAAAAGCCATCCTCATCCTCCCCTCACGCCTGCAGGGGCGTGCCCAGGGCTCAGGGCTGGCCCAAGCGTGTGTCACACGTGGTTCACAACCCGTGGTGCCCTCGAGTGCTGCCATTTTATAAAAAAAAAAATATTTTATATATATATATATCCCAAAAGACACATAAGCAAAAAAGCTTATCTTAAAGAATGGCCTTTTCCACCACCATCTAGAGAAAGGGGGAAAAGAAAAATATGTTCAGCAGTTTTAAATTAGCAAAATGTTAACAGCCTGGTTGACCACATTGAAAGGAATTCCATCTCCCGGGGTTAAAAACCACCCAGAGTGAAACGCTGGGCAGAAATCTTGGGGGTTTTAACCCAAAAGTCATTAATTTCTTAATTGGTAGCAGAAGAGGCTGGAAAACTGTAACGGTGTCAAGAGCTCTGATGTGAAACAGGGCAAAGGAGCAAGGAAAGACTTTTTTTTCTTTTTTACATAAGAAAAACGTTCATTTTATCTCCTTGAAGGAGCGGGAGCCACTCTGGGAACTAAGCATGGGAGAGAGATGTGCATATGGGACCTGTCTCCTGACACACTGCTGTGATTTCCTCCCAGCAGACTGGGACTGAAAACCACCTCAGCTGTGACTCCTCCGTGAGGAGAATTGGCACAGGGTTTTGGCAGCTACAAGCCTGCCAGCCAGCAGGCCACTCTGGCTAGCAGATACTCCCTCCTGGTAACCCCACCCCCACCCCCACCAGAAATCAAGCCTTCCCAAATACCGATCATAAAAATAAAATAAAATAAAGAAATAAAAGGAAAATGAGTTCAAGTGCTGGTGCTTTATCTTTAATATCTAGAGCAGCCCATCAGCAGGACATGGGAAGTGCAACGCCGCCCGTCGCGCCCGGGTTTGCCACGTGGCCACTTTCTTCATCGAGTCGAGAGGAAATTCTGACACGACAGAAAAACCTCCCTCGTTGGGCTACATTTGTAAAAGGGTTACTGAAAAAGAGCACTTAATTGGGGAAAGAATAAAGTATGTCTTAAGTGGACATCTTGGTTGCTGTTTCAGAATGTGTATTCGAAGACAGGAACACACTGGAGAGATCAGTGATCCTCCTAACACCCGTGAGATCTCTACCCCCCCGTTACAACATCGCTCTTACCAAAAGGAAAGTAAATCATCTGAGAAACTGAAGATCACATTTAGGCTATCCCACAAAATCAGCATAAAAATAAAAACTTAAACCTGATATTTACAGATTAACAAATAAAAATATGAAGTGGGACTATCCAAACTGCTATTAAAGTGACATTCAACAATTAACTGGAACCCTGATATGAGTGTAACATCCTCCCTCTTCCCTTCCTTTTTTTGTTATAAAAACAGTATTTACATATTTGTATTTTTCTTTTAAAGAGAACTGGTTGACATTATTGCTTGATCCTTTTTAGGAAAGACATTCCAATGAAGCAATTATTCCACATGCCGACAAAACACAGGATATACCATTTCAAGAATGACAAAAGTTAACATTTTGTTCATCTAAAAATTATATTCATCTGCTGGGTCAGCAGATCACATGTAAATATAAGCCAATCAAAAATACATTTTACAAAAAATAATCAAGTTTCCTTTTCCAATATGGCAGTAAACAGAATTTGTTCTTTCACTCTCACCTTCCACAAAACATCATTCTAAATAGGAGCTCACTATTTTTTTTCCACACGCAAAAAGAAAAAAAAAAAAAAGATAAATTTGATTTAAATTGTTATTTTCATAAACAAACACAAAGCCCAGCCTTACGCCTGATGTGTTGACCACCAAAAGTCATAGTTTTGAGCTGCTGGACACCGATGTGGAAACACAGTCTTTGTTCAACGGCGAGGGGTCTCTCCCGGCGCGCAGCTCCCCCAGACCAAACACCACAATCTTACAAGACTATGAACCACCAGGTCTTCTTCCAGGCCAGGTCTAAAGCCACCATCCTCCCGTATCTGAAAAGATACAGCTTTGTATTTGCCTATGAATATTAAGCAGCTTTCTCCACAAAACAGGAAGGCACCATGCACATAGCAGTTGAGGCAGGAAGCGAACAGCAGCAACATGACATGTGAATTTTAGGTTCAGATGAGTTAAGGCTTCTGTTAAAACTTCTTGATCTTCTTCTAGTTAGAATCGCTGTCTGGAAAGGAAAGGAAACAGATGCAATTGAAGTAACAGTCTGACATGGTCAAGAAGGCAGCCAGATCCTTCTTGGTGTTTGTAACAGGAAAAAAACCCCAAAATGCAATATTACAGTAGGTTGGTCTTGTCCTATTTAATGTGGGAATGCTCAGGAGCTGCCCAGAACACTGCAATGTACACCAAGGTGTTCCAAGTGTGTGCAACACTCCCTCACCCAGTGACACACTCATTTGTGCTTGATGGAAACACTATGAAATTGCAGCACAGAGTGCTGCTAAAATAAAATTATCTGGAGAGAACCAGTGAAACTGTATCACCAGGAAACGAAAACTTCCTTTCTACACAAACTGCTCTGCCTCAACGCAGAATTAATTTACATTCCTGGGTGCACACAGCATGGGAAGGCTGATCTAATGGTTAAGTGTTCAGAGTTGTACTGACACGTTGAGGAAACCCTTTCCATGGGTGTTTTTATCACTGCACGCTTTCGCTTCGCACTCCTTCCATCAGAAGGTACCTTTTCAAACCTGATTTTCATAATGGCTCTGTCTCTTCTTTGATTTCAGCTCCTTCAACCACTGAGGAGACTTTTCTTCTGACCTAGGATGTAAAAAAAAAAAAAACCCAACTCTTTATTCTTTAATTATGAAAATTCATTACAGAAAAGAAATATAGAATTTCCCCTACAGCTTTGGGAAGTCTACTTGTATTATTGGGGGTTTTTCCTACGGAAACGTGCAGCCTCTCACCTCTCCTCTCTCTCGGCACTGGAGGGCAGCACTCTGCCACCGGGAGTTCCAAACGGCGCTTTTGGGGATTTGAAGGGCTGAGCACAACCTACTTCACCAGGACTCTCAGACTCTTGTCTTTTCCGCAGTTGGGCCTAAATATAAAAATAAAGGACTCCTTTTTAAGCCCGACTTCAGACTTTTTTTTTTTTTTTAGAATGCAAAGCAAATCACTCAGATTTATAAAAACAAACAAAAAAAAAATCCATGCCTGAAAATCAGTGAAAGGATTCCTTATAAACCTATGCAGTTTTGAAAGCATGTTTGCTACTGCAAAGCTTTGGGTTTTTTTTCCAAATCCCTTCATAATCCTAGCCAACAGTTAGACATGAGAAAGATAACTGCAAGGTTTTATTTTGCACATCCCACGCCCCACAAACAACACTGTCATCTTCAGCAGAATTTCCTAGCTCTGCTCTGGAGAGCTCTCTCTCTCTCTCTCTGCAGGTCCAGCTCTCACCTGGTGTCTTCTGCCCCTGCTCACCTTGAGAACAGAGTGGTCCATTCCTGGAAACACAGGAAGTCTCTGAGCATGTACAGAAGACGACCTTGTAGTACGTGGTACCTTTTCTTCCTCATCAGAATCCTCCTGTTGCATAGTTTTCTTCTCCTCTAATTAATAAATAAAAAAAGAGGGGAGAAAACCCATTCGTCATCATGGGTTCTAGATCTCTCCTTCCACTTGAAAGCATATTAAGAGTAATATTAACACACCACAGGACTGAGTGCAATGCTTCAACAGAGATCAAACCAACCCACATACTAGGTACACAGCCACAGAAAAACTTCTTGCTGATGGAACTGAGGGAGCAGAAGGCATTCCCAATTCAATGAATGCTGCTTCTAAACACCTCGGTTGATCACAGAGTGTGAGATAACTTTCAGATGTCTCTTCCCACCTAAATTAATCTGCTCCACCACCTGCTGCAAGAGGCCAAGTAGCAGAAATCTGCACGCTCCAGGGGAAGATGCAACGCTGTGGCCACCTTTAAATGCCCCAGGTCTCCAGCTGATAATTACCCTCCAGCTTCCAGTGCACCATTTCTTACCAAGGGCAGTCCTCAAAATATCTTGGGTCTGTTAGACCTGCACCAAAACTATCACCCCACAGATAGTGGGGTCCTTCCATTGCTTAGGAGGCTACAGAAGAGATCAGTTTGATCACACATTCTTCCCTGTATTCATGGGCTTTAAGGGAAAACAGAAGTGGCAGGTCATAAAACTGACTTTTTTAATAAGGCCTCCTCAGTTACAAAAACTTCACCAGGCTCTCTAAAGAGCAGGGAGAAAAACCAATAATTCCTCCACTTGGGGAATATCGAAAGGGTTTCCCCAGCACATGTCACCAAAGCCCTGCAGGTACTAAACTATGGATCTGTGAGTTTGTGCATTAGGCCACTAATTCATGGATTATCGATGCCTGATGGGTTTCCTTCGTGCATCCTAAGGAACAGGACAGACCAGGAGGGGGACATTTTTAATAGAACAGATTTGACGAATTGGTTTATCTTTAACTAGGTCGTTTTGGTCCTGTAGTACTTACAGATGGTAGAAAGAAATAATATTTATGAGCACCTATAGAATATGAACACTTAGAGTTGCTCTTATCAATAACACACAGGCTTAGCTAAAAAGAATGTGCTGGAGAACGTGTCCAACTGCAGCGTTTTCTAAACTCAGTATTTTCTCAGCAAACAAAATTGTCTTAAGCCAGCAGCCAGGAGCTAAGAGAAAATGGCATCGAAGCTCTCCTTCACCCTGGTCTTCTGCAGATATGGCTACTGTGGCTTCCCTGGCTCCAAGGAATGGAGTGGAAGACCCGATTTCAAGGATGACCCAGAGGTTGGCAAAGGAAGCTGCTGTTACACCTTGATGCAACTTCAGGCATCTCACACCGTTTCGCAATTCCTGCCCTTACAACCAAATTGATTACAGCTAATTATTTCAGCTAGTTGAGAGATACCTGTGGAATCTTTAAACATCCAGGCGTTATCTGGTTCTTCCGTCAGAGAAAATCTGTTTTCAAACTCCAGCCCTCTGCTCCTTCTCAGAGAGTGGGAAATCGGAGCCCGACGGCGTCTCTTTTTGCTGAGCTGGACGCGAGTTTTCAGCGCGCTGGAGTCCAGAACGGTGGTTTGCTATAAAAACCAACAAAACCTTTACTTTCAACCAGCCTGAAAACACAAGTCGTCTCCTCCATAACCCTACTTTAAAACATTCCCAACCTACTTTAAAACATTAACCCATTCACTTTAATTAAACTATATATAATTTGGCTGAATACTATTCCTGGGGTTACTTAAAACTGTATCAAAGAGAATTTACGATGAGGATATGCGACATGGTGGCTAACTGGGTGCAACACTGGTTCTTTGATCTCTCTTGGCTGTGGATCTCTGATTTGCATGAATTATTTTCATTAAATAAGTAAAAAAATATCTCCAATAAATAGGATTTTGGGTCCTAAAGTGTTTTAAGAATACAGGCCTTGCTAACTAGTAACAGCTGAAGGCCAATAAGAAGATTGGTATCTTAAAAAGAGCAACTACACAAAATTGTCTTGTAGTAGAGCTGCCTTCTCCTTGTTCTGCTGGGATGCCATCCACAGACATTTCAAGCTGCTCAGCAGCAACAAGGAGACTACAAGTTAAGTGTCAGGGCATCCAGAAAATTCCTGTGATTGGTTATTTTGAACCTATCCATCCCTGTGCACCATGGTAAGGCAACAACATTTACACAGCAAAAGAAGGGGCTAATTTATGTATATATCAAAAGCAATTTATTGTTAGAGACTTGATCCAATCAGCAAACATCACTGAGACTCCTCTTCTTTGGAAAATGGGCGTTTGTTTCATTTCAAGAGATTTCAGGTCAGGAATTAACTACTCATTAAAAGAGCCTGTTTCCAGCTGTACTTGAAGCTATTTATGCTTCAAAAGAGACACCTTTAGCTGTCCAGGGAACAAAAGCACAACACAGGACATTCTCCACTACCTGCAGAACCACTGGATGGACAAATTGCCATCCTTGTGGAAATGAGCTACTAACACTTCCTTTGGAGAGCAAAGCGTGCACGTGGGATGTCGTGCCAAAGGACTGGTAACTGACAGCACCACCAAGGCACACGTCGTTGGGGATCTCAAAGCAACAGGCCACCAAACGTGGTGGTCTCTGTTTCAGCAGGGGTTGGGAGATGAGAGCAGCACCTGCTTTGGGAAAACAGGGGTTTCTGCAGTTCCCCATGGATCCAAGTGGAGCAGGGAGTTGGCTGGAGGCACTTTTCAAAAGCCCACACAGGAAGCAGCTGTGATTTTAACAGTGGATGCTGTGGCACCAGAGCACACTGTCTCCAGCACAAACCCACCTGTGTCCCTCCCACATCTCACAGAGCATTTGGAAGGCATTACAGCACTTCCACAGGCAACACAGTGCATCTGAGAGCTTCCTACCAGCTGCACCAGCCACTTAAGTTGGGAATTTTGCACTTGCCAACATATCTGCCATTAAATACTATATAATAATTATTTAAAAAAGAAGGTGCACCTACTTTTACTAAAGAAAAATCTGTACTTTCTAGACACTTCACTGAAAAACTACAGCCATGTTAGTGCTTTTAGAGAACACTAAATCTCATCAGTGTGGCCAGAAATTACTGTTCTTATACTGGCTGCAAGGTTCTTACATATGAAAAAAAAAATCCTATATAATGCAGTTGTAAGCTACTACAGAAAGAGACCAATTGTAAATAAGAAAAATATTATTAAATATCTTTATAGCCTAGAATCTGCATGGCTTATAGCACAGCAGTCATTGGCTATTTGTGTTATTTAATTATGTTTCCAGTGTTCACAGATCCATTTAATAATTCTGTTACCACTCCCTGAGAAGCAGAAGAAGAAAGAGCAACTTTATTAGGCCACTGGCAGATGTTACCAGGGGCAAATAGTTTTTTTTGGAGTCATTACAGGAACTAGAAGACCTTTGTTGCTTTGATTTTAAACTTTTCAGGCAGGAAGTCAGCTGGGAAAATTCAATGTGATAAAGAAAAGGCAGAGGAAGATTTGAATGCAAAGTTTCCAGAAGATACAACTTCTAGCAATATAGTTAACACAGGAGAACTTCTGCTTCCCTTTCTGGTAACTTACATCAATGAAAGAGAAATCTGTGGTCTTTTCATCAGGGTAGGTGTCTCCCAGAGGAGGTAAATCAGTCCCATCAGTAGAGTCCATGTCAGTGCTGGAACGGTCCAAACTTGTGCTCCTTTGGTCTTTTGAGAAGTCATGGTGATCAACCAGGGAGGCCGGTTCCGTTTGAGAGGACAGTGAGGACGGGTGGCTGTTTGGAGGTTGCTTTCTTGTTGAAATGACATCATTTTCCGAGGAAGGAGATTCGGGCACAAAGCTGCAAATTAAGAAAATGAAATCTCTGAGACTTCAGGGCAAAAAAATATGTTCAAGGAGATTTGGACCATGGCCACTCAGCAGATGATTAACAAAGGTAGAACTGGAACTGTGGCTACCAGTAACAAAGGCAACTGTGGAGGCAGCAGGTACCAGCAGCAAAGGTGTGAATCACTTTTATTTCCACAGCTTTTTACCCACTTGGATTTATGCAGATAAATGCAATAATTTGACTGTAATATGCTTTTATTGCTTGGGGTTTTCAAGGCCCCTTCACACCTATACATGCGATTGGGACAAGAGACATAGAAAGCTGATTAAAAGCTGCTTAAATTTGCCCAATTGCTGTATAACAGCAGCAAACCTTACACTTTGGCATTTTGAAACATTGAAAAGGGTAATACCCAATCTGCAGGCCTCAGCAATGAGTAACTGCTAAAAGATCCTCCTCCTTGATCATCCAAAAATATCTTAAATACATATACATGCTTTTAAATGCAAACCCATAAATACTCTTTTACTCTAAGTGAATTCCTGCAGGACACTACAAGCTGCTTGCAACCCTTTCATGAGTACACCTGACAAACACCACCGTTGTTCATGCTCCCATCTTTTCTCCAGGAAGGTGCTTTTATTTATTTTTATATATTTTATATATATATATAATATATTATATATATATATATATATATAATCTGTAGGCACAAGTATATTTATATTATATTTATTCTAATTTAACTTGTATTCACCTATAATTAATATAATATTATATATATTTGGGGTTTTTTATCTAAGGTAGGTAAAATAAGAACTTTTTCCTTTCACAAGGCTGCGTATCCACATCTGGACCTGAAGAAAATGGGAATGTGTTGGGAACGGTGCAGCCACCACGGCAGCTCCTGCAGCACAATATGTACCTCATGCATGGCAGCAGGTGTCAGTAATTCCCATTTTATATAACTCCAAGGCAACTGAAGCATCTTCAGCAAAGCATTTAAACATTTTGGGACTCAATTGTTAGATTTTTTTTTAGTGGCACCCCTTGTGTCCTGACAGAAGGAAGTGTCTCTGCTGGTGCTATCCCCAGATCAGCAGTTCTTCCACTGGAGCTGTATTAGATTTTGTTTCTCTTATCACTCCTAATTTTGGTCCTTCAGTGACAAAGAACACAAGTGACAGTAACCCAGTGAACCACAATTGCCAAGATGTGAAAAAGGAGAGAGGTCAGGGCTAGTTTAGGTGGATCAGACACCACTGGGAAGTTCAGCAGCATTTAAGCCACAACTCGATCAGGAAGAAGTGACGCTTCCTTCTCTTGTATCTCAGGGTATATTTTGAGAGAGCTGCCCGTCCATCCGTCCGTCCATCCTTATGTTTCTCCCCAGGACACAAGGAGCTGAAGGCAGAGGTAGGCAGCAGGTGGCACCCTAAGACAGGGCTCTACAGCAGAGACTTTCTGGGGTGCCCAGGGGGACCTGCACCCCAGTGCTGCGATGCTCCCGGCGTATCCCTAGAAGTCTTCTCCCTTGCCTGGACCAACAGCAGTGAGTGGTAGAGTCAGGACTGAAAGCTGTGTCTCCCTTCATCACATAGAGTGCAGCATTCCTTTAAGCAGCAGGAGATGGTAGGAAACACAGCAAGATTCTACTGTCAGTAAAAATAGGGCTGTCCTGCTTCTAATTTTAGGAGGAGTTTGTTTAAAAGACAAAACCTAAAGTATTTAAAGGAGTTCAAGGTTTTTTTTTTTTCCTCTGCTTAACAAGAATCTTTTTTTTATTAGGCACCATTTCTTGAGCAAATATCTATGAAAACTGTGAAAAACCAAAAAATACCTGAACATTTATGTAGGAACACAGGTACACTTTTGAAACAAGAGACAGTATTTGGTAGAGTCCCCAGCGATAGCAATCTGGGGAGGAAAACACTCCGGAGCCTGCTGTGAATACCAGCTTGCTATCGAGCTGCAGTACATGCTATAATTTCCAGTCTGGCAGAGCCAACACCTCACAGAGGGTTTTTCCAGCACACCAGGAGACACAATGCCTCTTCCCTCCTTCAGCACTGGGCCCCAGGATAATTAAGAAATGGTACTAATGAGCTCCAGGGGGAAGGTTTTGCCTAGTATTTTTGCTTCGAATGATGACACGGTTTCTGCAGCGGTAGCTTTGGATCCACTAGAATATGGAAGAATGCAGAGACGAAAGACAATCTGCTGACTTATCACCTTTCATGGAAATTAAAATGTATATTAAAACGATCCTGTCTGATTTGCATATCTCCAGAAAGCCTCTTCCCCTCTACATCCCAGGGCTTCAGCTAACACAATGCAGCGCACTTTCTCAAACAGAAATATTTGGGAGGTTGCAATAACGGAAATACAGATGAATTTAGACTGATTGGTGCTTTCCAATACACAAACCTTTCTAATGGATTCTCCTTGGGGGTTCTTGCACAATTACAGCCTTGTAAAGCCCTGAACACCGTGGCACAGTTAATCACCAAACATGGCAAGGATGACTCAAGTACAGACACTTTGTGATGCCCAGTGGATTCTTTCCATCTCAATAGCAAATTAGGGGGAAAATTCCCTTCAGAATAACGGTCAAATATTGGAATTTAAAACCTGTTTTCAGTCCTCATTACTGAGAGGTATTATGCATCTTTTTCTATTACTTCATTAAGATTTCAAGTTTTATGAGTGTAACCACAAGCTACCAACAACGTTCAACAGATCTCATCTACAGAGACTTGCTTCTCTGAAAAATTAGTCTTGGTGTAATGCTCACAGATACCAGCAAAATTATCACAAATATGCAACCTTCAATCTTCAATTTCAATGGCCACTGAATTTAATTCATTTTAGCAAGACTGTGCTAAAAGGCCATAAAGAATGTGTTGCTTCAGGGTAAGAAATAAGGAGTCAGAAAGTAAAGGAATCCTGCTTTTTATGCTGCTGTGAAGTTAGAATTGAAAGGCATCTCTCCCTACTCTCTCACTACCTGGGGTATCACAAAAGAAATACTGTCTATTTAAAAATGCCCTTTTATATTCTGTAGCTGTGATTCCCATCTATTACAGGTAGCCAATACCCTATAGTGGGTTTTCTCTTCTAAAACTCTGTTGTAGCCAAGCTTCAAGGTTTTGAAGAGCAGATAGATAAAACCTTAGGCAGTTGGAGCTGTATAGGTCCAGCTGCTGCACAGATCCAGCACCTAAAAACACAGGTCCTTTTCTGTAAAAGGGAACCATTTTTCCTTATGAAGACTGTCCTGATCTAAAAGTAAGAATTTTCCATGATGTCAAGTGGAGAAGCTTACTAAAGCACTTGAGTGAAACATGAAAATAAAATTTTTCAGATAAGCTAAGAAAAATCCAACTTATGCCTCCAAATTAAACTATCTCCTTCCATTCTAAGAAGTCATTCACCAAAGCCCACTGCAACCAGCCACGAGCAGCCCCTTATGCTTATTCCAGCCTTGATGAACTTCTGGCTGAAAGCAATCCTTCCTCCACCTTCCGAGAAGCTTTTCTAGCAAAAGAAGCACATTTATCTTGTTGCCATGTAGTCACTCACGGCTTTTCATTTTAAAATTCTCTTCCTCTCTCAGAGAAAATGAGTTCATTCACAGATGCTTTAATGAAACACTCCTAAAGGGGCTAAAATAATCACTTCACGACTCAAATACTGGAAAATACCAGAAACTGGAAGTTCCTCCCACACAACAGCAGTAGCTGGGGATGTCGTTGTGTGTGTCCCCATCCCAGTGTTCCCCGTTTGCTCCCAGGATGCGGGCAAGGACTCAGGGTGCCTCAGCCTGGAGGGTGTTTCGGGGTGGGGGGGCAGGAGGAATGTAACCTCACAGGCAGTGCAGCTGGTGAGATGTAGAGTCAAAGGGAAGGGAGCCAGGCAAAACAGGAAAGCTGGATTATCAAAGTCTCCTGGAAGTTCCTGCCTCTGGACCCGGCGGAGGAGACGACGAGCGCCTCGGCCAGACACAGAGATGTGCTGGAAGCAGCAGGAGGAGAGCATTGCCTGCACTTGGCAAGGCTTGGAGCTCATGAAAAATAAACTGCAAACTAAATGCAGCTTCGGTATATTCCAGGAAGATTCCCATTATAAATTTAGTATTTAAAAGTACGTGACTCTCATTACTCTACAAGTGCTTGGATTAATGCACCACCAATTCCCACACAACGAACAGGAGTTGAGCTACAGCAGAGCAAGGAGGTGGCCAAACGATGAGAAGACATTAGACTGTCATTATTATACCCAACCCCTAAACATTTCTTACACTGGAAACAAAATTCCAGTTCATAGGGATTGAGTTTAATACTTCAATAAAGCAGATTTTTTTTTTGGTGGAGCTTTTCTCCAAACCAGGAAGAATCCTCCAGGTTTGAAACAGGATTCAAATGAGGCCCATGTTGGAGCCAAGCCAAGCACCTTTGTTAGGAAACCAATTTCAGAAAATGTCTGAAACAGACTGAAATCAAAGTTAATTTTACAGAAGACCTGGATGACGCTGTTGTTCACTGAACTCCAAGCTGAAAGCTACCCTGATTTTATAAACAATAAAATATTTATAACGCACCGTTTTTCAGTGTAGAACACACCAAACGTAATTGACATTAATGTCTGCTATAAGATCTCAACAAGTATAGCATTAAAACAACCAGATGAAATGCTATTTTCACACTAGACTGAGCAGATCAGATATTGTAGGTGTAGATCAAGCTATAATTTACGCAACAGGTGTAAATTATATAAAACCTCACACTTGAATGCTCTAGGTTTAGTCCATTAAATCGTTTTAACAACAGAAAAGCACTGGTAATACTATCTCTCATTCAACTGATGCTTCATTTCATCCTCCATTTCACCACACTATAATGTTTCAGGGTTAGTGAGACGTGCAGATCGTACCCCCAGGTTTATCAGGACACGTGAAAAGGTGACCATGCTCATCCTGCTGTCGGAGCAAGTGCCTGGTGTTCAGAACACCCATTTCAAACACATTTTGTTATTCAGCTTTTCTAGCAGCACGGCTCTTAAGGCAATGATAATTGGTATGGGAGAGACCAAATTTACAAATAAAAATAAAACAACCCCCAAAACTCTTAGCATACCCTGTCTAATCATAATCAGACACTTCCTCACTTACTTGAGAAGGAGAAAAATCAGACAATTTTAGCAACATCTTCCTAGAACCCTAGTTCTACCCATCAGAGGCACGTAGCACACAAGCAAGTAACCACTTTCTAAATGTGAAAACGTGCATTTCTAATTGTAATGACAATACATGAATATAAAGTATTAAAAAAGGGTTTTATTAGCTATGTTCATCTAGCCAAAGCCATTTGGTGTATTTACTGAGAAGTGTTTTTTTTCCATACCTTCTTTCTAACATTTTAGCACTAAAAAGTAACATCTAACCTGCGTTTCGCATACCAGTGGACTTCTTAAATCTATTCCAGTCCAAGCTGGTTTTGTCATTGTTTATAAATGTGGTGATGCTGCACTCTCACTGAAGGATGGAGTTTGAGTTCCAAACCTTATTGCAAGGTTAATTTGCAAGTATTACAGAAATATTTCTTCACTTCTAGACTAAAGAAACTGTAGAGTGATTGAAAATGAGTGTGTGACTTCAAAAAAAACCCCATACGTGTGTACATATACACAAAGCAACAGTTTCTTGTTGTGACTCAGGGAAGGAAAAGCCCCTGGTGGCACTGGGGGACACTGGTGGCCCGTACCTGTCCCCGCTGTGCCGCTGCTCCGTCCAGGTGCCGTACTGGCTGTCGGGCTCCCTCACCAACGTGTCTGTGTCCTTGGCTCCCGCAGGTTGTCTGGAGAAGCACTGCTTCAGCTGGTCCTGCAAGGGAACAGGTGAGACATTTCAACCTTTATGCCTTGGTTAAACGATGGGCAGATTTTATTTGCTATACTGGTTTGGAATCTACCAATGAAACTCAGTCAACATAAAACCGGGAATAAACTTAAACATAAAAAAGGCTCTGAACTCAGAATAACAATTCTCCACAAAATGAGCACTGTTTTCCTGGGTAAATTAGCAGTTATACACTGAGGAATTGATTCCCTGGTTTTAGTAACTCAATATTGCTTGAAGTTTATTCCTACTTCAGGCTGCACAGAAATTTTAGAAGCGCCTATGCAAACTGCAAACAGAAATTCTCCTGTGGACTACATGTAATCTCCCTAAGCACACAGGGAAACATCAACTCTACTGCTCTTTTCCTGGATTTAATAAAAGGACTTTTTTTTTTTTTTTTAAGCTCTTTCTTTGGAAGGTGGTCAAAATATAAAGCATAAATAAATAAATAAGCCTCGTGGCAGACACTAGAAAGCCGTTGATAAATTGATGTGTGCTAAAGTGAAGCTCAGACACAAGGTACAATGCAGAAGGACAGAGCAACAGAGCACAGTGTTTTTTCTGTGTTCTGCTCCCACCTTTCATTTCCCAGGTAACTATTTTTATCTCACGGACCTACTACTTCCCTAAGAAGGAAATAGTGCATTTAAGGCCCCTTTCAGGGGAGAGAAGTGGGTCAGCTGCTGCTGGCACCCCAGATTCACAGCACAGTGATGTTAACACACTCCAGTATCACACTGTCCCACCTTTTGGGTTGCAGCTGCACTGAGTTACAGCACTCAAGTTCAATAGTTACTGAAATAACACACTGTGGATAATTAAATGTCAGCCCCTTACACATTCATTATCCCAAACACACACAAGTAGGGTTTTCAGTGCCGAATCAACCTGGCTTCTGAAGATCTCATCTGACAGCAGACTACGTTGGTTCCCACCTGTCCTAAGCTTTTTTCTTCTTCAAAAAATAAAAATAAGGGGGGGAAAAAAGCAAACACTACCCACTCACCCCATCAAAGCCCCCAGGGAGAACCTGCCAGTGGAAAATACCAACACAAAGAAACAACTATATTCAATGAAATAGGATTCCTTAATAGCATTGTTAAAACTAAAAAAAAAAAAAAAAAAAAAAAAGAGAGATCCCATGTTTTCTTGTGTCCTTAATTTTGTAAATACAAAGAACACAGCCTTAAGATAATAGATTTTTAACCAGTTGCTTATTTCCCCAACCATACTTATCAGCCATTGCCATTCCCTGGCTCTATCACACTCCTCACTGCTGACAAAAGTGGGCTATTTTAATGCTGAGTGGAATAAACAACAAAAGGCTCCACCATTTAGTCCAACTATCACAACGCACCCATCACCAGACAAAGTAAACCCCCTCAGTCTGGGTCACTCAAGAAAAACAGGGGGCTTGGTTTGTGAGTTACAAAACCCAGAAGTTTCCTGCTCTTTGTCTTCCAGATGTTCCCACAACCTGGTAGGAAATCTTACACTTGTGTATATATGTACATATATATATGTATATATATATATATATATATATACACACAAACACATGTATGTTCAGAAATAAACCAATTCTTCAATCCATTCCAGCTTTCAACCATGACCAAGGCACACGCTTCTAACAGCTAGTGACTAGCAGGGAAAATAATCTTGTATTTCTTAAAAACCACAGGGTATTTCCTCCTACTTGGCTCGAGCATATGTTTGGGTTTCCACAAATTCCCTCTGCAGCTTCATGATTTCATGCTTTGTACCAGGGGCTAAACACTCCTGGGCTCAGCCTTCTGCTGTCACTTGGTGGCCACGTAACCTTTGGCAAGTTGATTCACTTCTAGGAAAGCCACTAACAAATGCAAATTTGTTAGTTTATTCTCACTTTTCTCCCTATTTTTCAAGCTACTTCAGGAGGTTTTTTTAACTTGATGCTTGTTATGAATTTTTTTCAATCCCGATCTCATATTCTTGTAATCAATATGTATTTATGTGTTCTATGTATTTATGAACTTTTGCCACTTTTCGCACAGAACAAGCCGCATCTGAGGAGAATATATATAATTGGATATATATAAGGAGATATAATTGGTGCTACATCTGGGGAGAAATAACCCCCTGCACCAGGACAGGTTGGGGGTGACCTGCTGGAGAGCAGCTCTGAGGAGAAAGACCTGGGAGTTCTTGCAGACAACAGGATGCCCATGAGCCAGCAATGTGACCTGGTGGCCAAGAAGGCAAAGGGCATCCTGGGGAGCATCAAGAACTGGAACATAGGAAGTTCCATCTAAACACGAGGAGGAACTTCTTTAGTTTGAGGGTTAGAGAACACTAGAACAGGCTGCCCAGGGAGGTGGTGGAGTCTCCATCTCAGGAGACATTCAAAATCCACCCGGACACGTTCCTGTGCAACCTGCTCTGGCAGGGGGTTGGACTAGATGATCTCCAAAGGTCCCTTCCAACCTATATATATATGTATATATATATATATATTTGCTGTTTATTATATATATAATTTTAACTTTGAGATGTGGTTTTATAACCAAAATTACACGATTAATATCTTTACACTAAAAACAAAAACAAGCCTGAAAAAGAAATGACTACTGGTGTAGATACTGTGAACTCAAGATCGAACTGAAAATTCTAAATGTAAAGAATAAGACACTCCAAATTCAAAGAGATGACTTTGTTATATCGAGTAATGTTCTTGCCCTTTGCTTCTGGGGGAAGCCACTGATTTCAGAAGAAGGTGCCTTTCCCTGGGTGTCCCTTTCAAGCCATGCTTTTTAACAGGCCAAATGATGAGTTGGAAAAAAGAAATATTCTTTCAAGTCTGTAAATCACAGTTGCTATTAAACTCTTGGTTTTTTGAAATGCCAGTCAAACCAACACAAATTCTCTGAGAGCTATACATATGTACCGTTGGTTTTTATGGCTGAGGTGCTTTTAGACACAAGCAACTCAAAATTAGATGATACAGATACATTTGCATTTTCTGGCATGAACATTTTACTTGGAACAACTTGGTGTAACAAAGAACATGAATGAAGAACAAACTGGGATTACAAATCCAAAGCTTTCAAACATATGAGGAAAATAATAGAAGAGTTTCTGAATGTGCTGGAGTGACAATTTTCAGGTCTGTCACAAACCCATTATATCACACATCCCACAGTGCCCAATATCACAGTAAATTACCTAAGCCCATAGAAGACAGACCCATAGATCCTACCTATTGCCCTGTAGCACTTTCAACACATCCAGTGGCACAATAAAATGCCCCAGAGCCTGTTTTTACCCAAGTATTGGCAGAAGAACTACTTTCTGACATGTACTGCTCCCAAACATGACCCGTTTCTGCTTCAAACTTTGTTTCCTTGACTAAATCCTGATTTAAAGCTCACCTCTTCAAATAGATCAAAATAATTTTTTTTTTTTTAACGTAAGCTCCACAGAACAAGAGATGCTGCAAGATAAAGAAATGACATATCTGGCTCTGACTTTTGTTGCTCTTAAGAACAGATCTGTTCTGGACAGAAGCCTCTTTTTCTCTAAGGACAACTACCCATTATTAACTCAACAACCTTTGTAGTAATATCTGTTCCATTCTTTCTTTATTCACCCCTTGGAAGAGGAAACCAAAGTTGAAAGAAGATGTGTACAACACGTGGAGCTGGCCCAGATATAGCCATTTCCTTGATAAGTAGAATACTCACAGTAAAAACAGACATTTCAAAGGAAAAGGCAATAAAAAGAGGAGTCTGGTCTCCTCTTGGCACACAAGATAAACCCAAACTAGGAATTTTCTTATTTATAATCACAGAAAGATCTCACCAATCAAATAAATACCACTCTCAATCCAGTATTGAAATGCTGTAATTCTCCACGCTTTGATCTTTAACTTCCTAATTCTTACAAGAGTAGCCAGGGAAAAAAAAGAAAAAAATCAACTTAATTTTCATATGAAATAAACCAGCCGAGTTGTACACTGATTTGCCTCCAGTTCTTCTTCTCGAATGAGACGTTATGATTATGCCTCTTTCAGTGCTCCCTTGGAATTAAGATGGGTTTGGCAAGAGTCCAGGGCTGATTACTCCTGCAATTTCCAGTTCCTGAAAGTGATGCACACACAAAATATCGGTCCTACCGGCGCAAAAAATTAACCGTAACTACAAATGAATTCATACATTTATGTGAAAAACTCTTTCACGCTGCTGTGAAATAAAGAGCTGGCACACAATACCAGCTGAAAAGAGATCTCATGAGTCAGAATCTGCACAGACAGTTTCAAAAATATCTTTGTTTGCAAAGGAGACGGAGACATCAGACAGTCAAAATGACATCCCACAGCCTGAAGTGCAAAAATTAAAAATTAAAATCTACTGCCACAAATTGAATGTGAATAGGTAATTACACAATGGAATGAAGTTTTGACCATGTGCCTTTTTAATAAAAAACTCACAGAGAAAAATTTTTACTAATTTCTTGAAAAGCAGGGTTTTTTTCTCTCTCTCTCCTTTATTTAATTAAAAAAGTCAATAGTTTGGTCAAATTGCCCAGATTCTGAACTCCCTTGGCCCTTAAGTGTGACACTGCACTTAGGGAGTGAGTCCTTACAAATGCAGGAAACTCTCCCAATTGTTCCCCTGCAATATGCCAGGAAGCTGGCAACACACCTTATTCTATTAAAATTTAATTCTATTCTTTCATAGTTGACTCTGCTTTGGACAGGATGCTGGGCAAGATGACTTCCAGAGGTCCCTCCTAACCTGAATTCTTCTAAAATTCTTCTAAATTATTCTAAAGATCACTCCTAAGAGGTAAACTATATATTTTGGACCACTAACAGAACTATGAAGAACATAACACCATATCAAAGCCAACCAACCAACAAAAACCACCACAAAAAGAGGGTCTTTGAAACCATACAATCTTTCACGACCCATTTTATTTTTTCTAAGTATCTAAATGCCAATAAAGGAAGTGGAAAGTCTTAATTTTGTGAAATGAGCATCCTACAATCTCCAGATATACTTACTATCCGGCGAATTAGTGCTGCCCAGAAGGAGTAAGTCATGGCTCACGACCAACACTCCAGTTAATTCCAAGCAAGCAGGCGAGAAGACTTCCCAACCCAGGGTTGAAATAAATTGTTGGAAGGAGTAACTGCCTTAGTGTAATGTCGCAGGCAGAAGGCAGCACCTTCTGCCTCCCACCCCACCCTCCATGCTGCAGGGACAGATAAACAGTTCCAGGAATTGTATTTTTTTTTTCTGACCTCACTGATGAGGGAAGTTATGAGACCTCCAGAGCAGGCTCCACCCACAGGCATCGACAGGCGAGGATGAAGATGAGCTCCTCAGTCCTGTCCAATACCCTGTTCAGCACAGGATCTTCACACCAAGGAAGCCCTTCACAAACGCTGGAGACCAAGCCCACCCAATCTCAAAACCTCAAGGTCTTTTCATTACTACATAGGCCACCTCCACTACCACCAGTGGGCAAGGAGACAGCAGTGAGCAGCCGTGGTGTCTGCTCAAGAGGACAATACCACCAGCCTCAGTGCCCTCCTGGGCTGGAGAGGACAAGCCAGTTTAAGATGGCAAACTGGAAACATGGGGAAACGCAACTGATCCCCAACACAACACATTTAGCATTGTTACACCATAAGGATCTACACAGCTCTACTCAAAAAACCTTTAAATCATAAATGTTTAATTTTTCCATGCGCAGTGGAGTAGGTACCAAGTCCCACGGTATAAAACATTCCCATAAATGATATCAGGCACTCCATCCTCACTGTTGCTATGCAACCCGGGGCCATCTCAGCCATATGTGTTTTCTCTACCTCTTCCACTGGGATACGATAAGCAACAACCAATTATATTCCTCATGTTAAAAGCTGACAGTGTTTACCTTATGAAACATGAGTTGATTTAAGAAGGTTGACTGGTTTAATTCTCCACCTTTTTATAGCTTCCCAGCTTGATGCACAGGCCTGACTCCCAACCCCTTCCTCCTGGAAAAGCATGTTAAAAAAATGCAGAAAAGCAGACCCAGGTCTGCAGAGACATCAGGAAGGGCAAGTGTCCCTTCCAGCCACTAGCCCAAGGGAGCAAATGCCAAGAAAGGGTTGTTGACTGGTACCCAAGAGGAACTGGATGGAGAGGCTGGAGAACATCCCAGGCTGCTGTATCCTTAGCTGTTAGCTCAGCTGCTTGCCTTTAAAAAGCTCTCTACTACCCCCACGAGAGACCTTGTCACCAGCCCTATGGCCTTGCAGACAGGAAAGCCAGCCTTAATCTCAAAGCAAAACTCTCTGCTTCAATACTGTATTTCAATTAAATACAATGGCTTTAGTTTTGTTTTGATTCAAGATATACCCCTTTGAAATGTGTACATTCCTCTTATGGTAGGGAAAAAAAAAAAATAATGCATTTTCCCCTTAATCAAAACACCCAAACTACACAACAGACCTAAAAACTACAGCTGATCTGACAAGCGGGTTAGTGCAGAGCTGAGGGGATCCTCCTCACCGCACCAGCACAAAACATTCTCTGTAAACAGCAAAAAAAGAGCCAGAGGAAATTATTGCCAGCAAGTTGAATGATTTACTCAGGTTCAAACAGCATTTTCCCCAGCAATACCTTTCCAGCCTGAACTTGAACCTCCAGGAAGCTGAACGCTATCACAGCTCCCTGAACTCCAGCATTTTGCACACCTTTTGAACATAGAAAATCACTTGTCCTGCCTGATGGGCTTTAGCTAATTGCTTCTCCTCCATTAAGGGACCTTTCACTCCTAATCCCCAACTAAACCATGCCTCTCGGGAGCCAGGTCCAGCTGAGATTCACAATTTCAAAGGCAGCAGCACCAAAGAGAGACCCAAAGTCTACCCGGAGCTGACTCTGTCCACAACACAATGTGGCCAAATTAATCCAGATTAAGTCAGTTTTGCCAGGAATCTGATAACCATCACTGCAATGAGACCTACTCACTGCCTTTGCAGTGACTCTCCGTCAAGTCACCCTCCTCGCTCCATTCAGGATTTCAACAACATTTTAGAGTTTGTCATTTTTTCTATACCCTGAAAATAGAGCTGCAGTGACTTGCTGTGAACGCTCACCACGCACGTACCATGTGGTTTCAGTGCGAGGCTGAAGACAGAGCAGAGGTTGACCTGATGTGCAAAAAGCAGACAAGAACCAAATTCTAAATATACACCTTGCTCGGCCGAGCGAGCCATGACAGTTCTTCCTCTGAGAGGTGGGAATGTAAAAAAAACCAAAGCAGAGCAATAGTTGCGAACGTCTTTAAAATCTCTCTTATGTCAACATGATAAATTTTCTTTTCAGCCGTAGGTAGTCAAGCTAAAAAGAAATGAACCCCCAAGAAACCACATCCCAAAGGATGGGAGGCAGAGACACGCCGGCCTGTCCGTCAGGAAGGGTTTGAGCAGAACAGAGAGGTCCTACCTCAGAGCCCAAGGAATTCACTGTCTCCCAGAGGGCACAGGCTGCTCTCATCAGCACTAATGAAAGTTGGCACTAGGAGTTGAACAGGATCCCTCATCTTCAACATTGCAAGAGACACAAGCCAGAACATGACAATTTTATACCCTTCTGCTAGGAAGTAAGTAGATTTACTTTTTTTTTTTTTAGAAAAAAAAAAGCTTGGAATCAACACCTCCTACTTGAAATACTTTATTTCACAGCTAACATTTTTCCAAAGAAGATATAAGTTAAACTTCAAACAAACATTCCTGGGGAAAAGGGCTTTTTAGTTTAAGTCTTGATTTAAAGACATGAAGAAAGCGATAGGATTTCTTGAGGACAAGTGAATAACAAAGACACAGACTCTGGGAACCACATGCTGCACATTTAAACAAAAATCTCAGACAACTTAGATGATGTTTTAGAATAAGGGAGTCAAAATACACAGGGGTCAGTGAAACGCTACCAGTATTTCCTGAAACTATCACCATGTTACAAAATTTCAATAAAAATGGATGACTAACATCAAGTTGTGTTCAGGGATGGTTTTTTTAATGCAATTTATTTCCCTCTGAAAACTCACTGCTGTCGTTTTGTGCTTTAAAAAGAAAAAATAAAGGCAAGGTGAATGAGTACACAATGACAAGCTCTAAATATATTTCTGTTCTTTTCTTATGCTCTAAGAACATATTAAAAATCAACCCCTTGCAGCCAGCCTAAATAAAAATCACAGAGTAGAGTTGTCTAAGTGATTAATCCCGTCAAAATAACAAGGGAACAAAGGCAGTCTACTAAATACCCATCACTAGAGTTTTATGGCCCAGATTTATGCTGCCAGCTATGTTCATGGCCTGTTAAACCAAAGGAAAGTTATTAAGAATGAAAAAGCATGAACTGTTTCAGTATTGGCCCTTGTATCTTCATTAATTAAACTGAACAGCTTTACTCCTCCCCCCTCCCCATCCTGAAACAAGACAAACAACTCATTTTTTAAAGCTTGCTTTCTGCAAACATGCTTCACTCTACCGTAACAGCCGTCTGGAAATTTAAAGATAAAATTCCATTCACTGTTGGTTCATAAAAAAATATTTTCAAGAGCAACTCATTGGGCTTTCGGTGAGTATTAGGACAAAATAGTCCTAAAAAGTCGTCTCTCTTCTATTTCAAAAGTGGTCTCCCCAAGGACCTGGAACACCTCTGAGGATTTCCACAGCTCTGCTGCTCATGCTGGCAGGATGGAAGCAGGTAAACATCTTATAAAGAAGCTGCCACACTTTTTCAGCAGCAAAAGGGGATAGCTAAGGAGCTGAGGGTACTAAAGTACCCTGCTTTTAATGTACGGTGACAAATTCAGAGATCCAGACCTGATGGTGCTGGCCATGAAACCAGATATCATATCTGGAATAGGAACATGACTGGTATTACCATGATTAAAACAGAGGCAATGTTTAATGGAAGTATCTCTGCTCCCATTACAACAAAGATACTAAGCTCAACAACATGAGAGGAAGAGTGGAAAAAAGCCTCAATAAAAATGCCTGGGAGAAAAATTAACTTCCATTTAAAAGGATTCGCTATAAAGCAAAAACTTTTGCAAGCTCAGCTACAGATTCCCAGATCTGATATTAATATGCCAGAATAAAATTAGTAATTAAAATTAGTCCTGTGTTTTCAGCACTCATGACCTGTAATAACAGGGCCCGGGCATCCTTGGGTGCAGCAGCCAGAAAGTCTCTTCAGTCTACAGTGACACCTTTTTTCCCTAATTTAAGTATGAGAACACTGTATTACATCTATTTGTAGAAAACAATCTTGGACCAATTCAGTCCTGTTTCAGGGGAAACAAAAAGCACAGATGACTTTGAAGTTAAGGCTACATGAACAGACAACCACAAGGCAAGGAGAGGAAGGAAAGGCTGCAGGAAACAGCAATTGTTACAAAAGGACTAGGGGAGGGGATGGCTTTATACTAAAAGAGGGGAGATTTAGACTAGATATAAAGAAGACATTTTTCACTCTGAGGGTGGTGAGACACTGGCCCAGGTTGCCCAGAGAGGTGGTGGATGCCTCATCCCTGGAAACATCCCAGGTCAGGTTGGACGGGGCTCTGAGCAACCTGGTCAAGTTGAAGATGTCCCTGCTCATTGCAGGGGGGTGGGATTAGTTGACCTTTAAAGATTCCTTCCAGCCCAAACTATTCTATGAATTCTTAAAAACATGGCTGTACTTTCACTAGATTCAGAATCCCATTGCCCTGTGTTAGATGTTTATTTATCTAAATGTAATTGAAGGTGCAGAATATAAAGTCTGGGTCCCACCTAAAAGCTAGAGGATCACATTTTAAGTAAGGTCTTTCCACCCACCTGCCCTCCTGAGGCATCTGCTGCAGAACCCCCTCTCTGGGGCACTGCAGGGACACCCCGAGCAGCAGAGAGGGAGCTGGGTGAGCTCAGCCCTGCCAGACATGGAATAGGAAAATGTGACAAGGGATGAACAGAATAACAAAGTGAACACGTAACCCCTGAGCTGTTCAAGAGAAGTGTTTGAAAAGAAAAGCATTGCTCCGCTCTTGCAGCCTAAATGATTCCTACTTTTATAGTCTCCAGCAAGGACACAACCAAATGCATCAAATCCCTTGGACTCCAATCCTGAAGCTCCTCTGGAATGGATAAAAGTCTTACATCCCAGAAAAAATTGTGGTATCCATAAGGCCTTTGCCAGCCACACGGCTTGCAGTAGTTAGCAGCTGAAATATCTTGTAGTATGTTTATTAAGAAAGTGCTGACCTGTTGATTTCCCTAAATTTGAAAAGATTGGGAACAGCACCTATGCCAGACCCAAATAGCCTGTTTTCCCACTGTGGGATCCAGCAGGTACCACATGCAGCAGCAGCAGCCTTTGCTGCTACATAAGAAAGCAATTTAAGTACAGAACTAAATAGAAAACAAGACAATTTTTGAGCCTAAACATTTTGTGAGTCACAGATATCCGAATAAATGGATGAATACTTTAAATACAATACTTTTAACTCCTCTAGAAGGTATGTGAAGCAGTGACAGGAGATCCACACAAACTGTAACCTATTATTTGCTTTGGCATTTAATCTGAAAGTCCACCAAAGTCATGAGAGGGGAGAGGCAGCTACATCACTGCAGGGGAATGCGCTCTCACGCCTCCACTGCCTTCAACCTCAGCAGCCAGTTTACTCACATTATCTTAAAATTGTGCTGTTTGACTTGAGTTCTCACAGCTTTCTTGGTCTCGTACAAGGCTAAGTTCTCAGCCAGCAGTGACAGCAGAGATGGAGCTGAAGGCCACCAGCACACGTGGCAGCTGTTGGCTCCCAGCCTGAGAGCCCGGTGCTCCTTGTTTAAAAACTGCATCAGCATCAAGTGACTACTCTACAGTACAGCCCTAAAACAACAAAGAAGTCAGTTTATGATTAATTATGTGCCTTACACTTATTCCATAAGGGTTTTGGGTTTTTTTTTTTGGTAGGAAAATGTTAGCAGTTCCAAGGACTAAGTAAAACCAGGACCATGTTCCAGCCAGATAGAAAAAAATACACAATGGCACAAATTACAAACTTTCACAAGTGCCAAGACCTTACATTTGAGCCCAGGTTAAACCAAACTCACGCCAAGCACATGCAAAATTACTGCTGAAGCAGAGGAACAGCAGCTCCAGTGGATGAACTGGAAAGGTCACCCTGTATCTCACAATTTCTGCTCCATAAGCAGAGCAGTGTAAGGGAAGTCATTACAGCCTACAGTCCTCTGCAGGCTCCACGCTTCAATTTTTTCAGTCTTCCATTCTCTTAAACAAGTTTTTTATTCACGTGATTCTAGCAAATCTAAAATATCAGCTTAAAAAAAGTAACCAGCAGAACTTGCCCGTACTAACGCTGTAGCAGTGGTTACCAAATATTTTCCTCTTTATTCTTTTGTGCTCACTTGACAATATTTTCTTTTCCAGTACAGCCAAACAGGAGCAAAATAGCAAGCTAGGACAAAAAGGCTATAACCAGAGCTGATAAAAAGCCCTGGAAATAGCCTC
>BJBW01012543.1:0-18889 GCA_004320125.1 Scolopax mira | reverse complement strand
CTAGGGTCCCTTCCAACTCTAAAAATTCAGTGAAATTCATCTGTTGGGGCTGTTAGCTGGGCCTGTGTTTTAAGAGCTCTGCTTACAGTCATGGCGTCTGCCCACTGTGCTGAGAAAGTCTCCCGGTGCTCCCTCTCTGCAGCCGAGCTCCCTGGGCTTTACTGAGGCAAAGTTTCTCTTGCTGCCACATTCCCCTCCTGCCAGGCACTCCCCACCAGTCCAAAACTGAAGGTTGGAACGCTTGTCCTCCCACAGCCCCTGGCTACAGCTCTGTCCCTGGGCAGCCATGAACTGTCCAGGACCATGGCGGTGGTTACGTCATCGGGACAAATCTTCAGCCTCTAGCTGGTCAGCCACGGTGCCCGAGCAGCAAGACGTGGGCAGGTTGACATGTGTGTCTTTCTTTTCTGCCTCTTGCAGCATGGCCTTGAGGACACGGCAGCAGAATGTGAAAGCCTGGGAGCCACTGTTCAAGCCTTTGTGGTGGACTGCAGCAAGAGGGAGGAAATCTACAGCGCTGCAGAGAAGGTAGGAGACACCCAGAGGCTTACCTCTTACTAAGAATCAAATTAATTGTCACACATTTTCCACAGCCTTGCCTTTTTCTTATTTTTATTTTTTTTAAATACCAAATGACACATGCCCATTTTCTTCTGTTTTTCTTCTGCCCGAAAGGTGAAGAAGGACATTGGGGATGTCTACATCCTGGTAAATAACGCCGGGGTGATTACAGCTGCCGACCTGCTCTCGACTCAGGACCACCAGATTGAAAGGATGTTTGAAGTCAACATTCTTGCTCACATGTGGGTAAGCGCCACCACCACCACCACCTTCCTATCGACCTTTCTCTGGGAGGGTTTTTGAGGAGGTGTATTCAGACTAACAATTTTTTTCAGCCCCCAGTGAACAACAAAGGCATCTTTGGGGCGTGTATAGCACAGGGGCACCCAGCTAGACTGACTGTTGGGAAACTTGAATACCTTCTTGCTGATCTAAGCTTGGCCCAGTTTTTTCACTTTGACTTCATCTGAGCGTGGGTGGGTCTCTGTGGGAGGTGTCTCAGGGTTCCTCGTTGCACTGAGGTAGTTTGGGCACCCCCAGCTGAGCACCCAGGCCCTGCGAGCAGAAAATACAAGGCTGGAAAATACAGAGGGGTGTTTTTATCGGCTGACCCGCACAAAAGGCAGCTGGCACATGCCCCAAGTGGCCAAGCAGGTGCAGGCCCCACAGCTCTCAGCAGAGCCCAGCCATGGGGCCAAGGGAGCACCAGCCCCTCCCCGACTGCAGCCCCCAGGCCCATCACCCCGGGTGGGTCAGCGCCTTCCCGAGCTATAGCCACCTTCCTGAAACATTCCCGTGTGGAAAATAGGCTGCCAGTTGTACCACCGTGGGTATCTCTGTGGCT
Organism: Scolopax mira; assembly: GCA_004320125.1. Classification (NCBI taxonomy): domain Eukaryota; kingdom Metazoa; phylum Chordata; class Aves; order Charadriiformes; family Scolopacidae; genus Scolopax; species Scolopax mira. The sequence goes on along the minus strand of BJBW01012543.1, from coordinate 17,484 downwards.
CCCACAATCTGAGGGGCTGTGCAGCATGTAGCATTAGTTGCTTAATTAATGATAGTCATGGTCGGTGTCGAATACGTCTAAAACAACATTGTTCTTTTCCTCCTCCCCCCCTGTCTCCCCTCACGTTTTTGCCTCTTGGTTTAAATGATTTTTAAGACCACGAGAGCTTTTCTGCCAGTCATGATGAACAACAACCACGGTCACATTGTCACGGTAGCTTCGGCAGCAGGTCATTTTGTGACTTCTTTCATGGTGGCTTATTGGTAAGCGATTTTAAAATCCTCTCTCTTTTCTTTTTTATTATTTTCTTGTTAATGCCATCTTGAATTCACCATCTGCAAGTACAGAGTGACCAAAATAATCGTTCCACTGAATGCGGTGGGTCCCAAGGACCAGGCCGAGGTAGAAAAAGGCACAACAGCCAGTGCTTAAGGATGCCTGGAGGCTCCCACGGATTTGCTTGTTAGCTCTGATTAAATGAGGAACAATTCTTGGATGAAGGAACGGCCACATGAGACACATCAACTAATGCAAGCTTCTCCTTTTTTTTCTCTCCCTCACTGATCCAGCCTTTCGCTTAGCAACAAAGGGATCCCCTTCCCTTCTCCTCCTTAGGAAGTGGCACTTCTGTGAGTTGTGGCAGTGTTGCCAAGTAGACTCCTAATGAGTAGCTTGTCTTTCTACCATTGCGGGGGTGACTAGTGTATAGAAATACTTCTGCCATCCATCATGAGAGAAAATTGCTTCTCTGCTCGAAACACACCTAGAAAATCACTGTACGTGAACTGGAAAACCATCGGATTGCACACTGATTTTTTTTTTTTTTCCCATTTCTACTCTGCCTATCCTTCTTCATTTTACAGACTGAAGCTGAATGCCTCCTAAGGGGAGGGAAAAATAGGAAGTCCACTGATTGATGCACAGTAGTTACCATTTTCTAAGAACTCCTGGCGTTCCTCTATTCACCACCAAGGCAGCTTTTCCTGAACGACACCCACAATTACTTCCCCGAGCAGCAATATCTAATCCAGCACAGGGCACTCTGGCACAGGGGAAGTTAGAATTCTTCCCTGCCTTTCTTTTCCTCTCCTCTGGCTTATCATTTTTTGCCTCCAAGTCAGTGCTGTGTGACCTTTGAGGCCATTTCCAGGAGCAGAAAGTTAAAAATAGTATTCCTGCCTTCTCATTTGTGCTTTTTCCCCTCCTGCAGTTCAAGCAAGTTTGCTGCGGTTGGATTTCATAAAGCTCTGACAGAGGAGCTGTCTACCTTGGGAAAGGATGGGATAAAAACTACGTGCCTTTGTCCGGTTTTTATAAACACAGGGTTTGTCAAAAACCCCAGTACAAGGTAACTATGACAACTCTGCTTTCCTGTCCTTCCTTCCTTGCATCAAGGCACTACATATTAGCCCCAGCTTCAGGCCTTTTACTCCAAGTGTCCATATGAAACTGGAAATAAGTTGCTTTACAGCCTTAGATGAAGAAAATCTGCATTGTCTTTAACCTACGTGATGGTTGCATTTGACTTCCCTGAGTTTGTGCATATGCAAAACACTCTACCTCAGCTGGTACCACCCATGTTTTACCACTGTTGCTCTTACACATATGCTTTCCTGTGTAGGCTTGGAAAGATTTTGGAGATTGAAGAAGTTGTAGAGGCCCTGATGGAAGGAATACTAACCAACAAGAAAATGGTTTTTGTTCCATCACATCTAAGCATTGCTCTGCTTTCTGAATTGTAAGTAGCAAAGGCAAAAAAAAAATGTAAGGGAGGAGGAAAAAACATATCAATGCTAACTACCTGAGTATACAGCCCTCAAACTTGTAACTTCTGATTCAAGATTAAGTTTTGTTTTATCAAACAGCCAGAGATCATACATAAAGATTTTCCTGAGCCCTTGTGATTCACTTCCTTTAGCTGACTGTTCTTAGTGGAGAACTTAACTGCTCTACAGGCTGATAGGGATAGAGAGGGAGAGAACAAGAAAACACTTATTCTTCACAGATTGCCATTTCCCTTGGGCCTGTGAATGACTGTTTTTCTGAAAGAGCAGCCCCAGCTCAGGTTCAGACAGAGCTGAGGAATAAACAGCTGAGCTGCTGTTTTAGTGTTTGTTTCTTCTTGTAAATGCCAAAGACTGAGGTCACAGAGGCTGGGAATGTTGCTTCAAAGGGGCTCTACTGCTTCTCTCTGCCACATAAGGCAAGATTTAGCCTCTCACACGTCTGATACCCACTGTCGTTGCTCTGCTGAGGGAGCATTTTTACCAGAGCTCAGGTTCCACATCTGGAATACGCATCAGAAAAACTAAGTTCACTTTTCAGTTAACTTCTACAGTATTTCATGAAGCACTTAGTAACATCTCGTTGGCAAAACCTGACACCAGACAGTGGGAAAAAGCCTTCTAAGTCTTTTTGCATCTCCAAGAGGTGCGTGCTGACAGCGTAAGTCTGCAGAAGCATAGAACCTAATGCTGTCAAAGCCCTTAGGATAACTTTGCAAAGAGACATGATTCATAAGAGAAGAAATCCTTGGAGAGGAAACTGCACCTGAGTTTTAACATCTTAAGCTTCTGTAGGCCTCCTGCTTTTCAGAGCATAAAATACTCCGTATTGAAACTTCTTGGATCCTGCAGCAATATTGCAACCCAAATACTGCTCAGTACCTACCTGTCCTGGAGTTGTCATCAAAGGAGATAGGTGGGATTGGAATTAAAAAAGACAGAGGGCTATGAATTCTTTGGAAATAACACATGGTTTAAGCCTTGGTCTCGGTCTGTGTGTGCATGCTTCCAGCCCGAGACCAGCTATTCCTTTACCTCTGGTGCTACTTTGTCCCATAGTTTAAGTCACTTATCCCACATTTAAATTCATTTTATTATCTCTTCCAGGTTGTTTCCAGAACGTGCCCTGAACGTTCTGAAAAAGCTGACTGGTGCCAAGTTTGATGCGGTCATTGGGCAGAAAAGCACCCAGTGAAAAGCAAAAAATGACTCTCATTTCCCAGTGGCACAAGTGAAACCAGAACATGTGCTGAGCGTCGTTCAGCTGGCTTGATCCAGAGCCAAACTGAGACACACGCTCCCAGGCCCCCATTGCCAAGCAGACCCAAGGGTTTCTCCCCCACCTGCAGCAGGGACCTCAAAGGTCCTTTCCAACCACTAAAATTCTGTGATTCTGTATATCAGGGAGTGTTAACAGGGCACAACTGCAGCTCCAGAGGTCTAAAGGGCTGCTTTCGCTGTACATCACATTGCCGCGATCTCCTGGCGCTGAGGCAGACAGGAATTCCAGCAAAGCCCGTTTTTGGGACAGCACAGACTGAGTGCAAAGGCATTGCCTGGGAATAGGACTCGTCCTATTCATCTAGGATTCATCTGGACTCGTCCCTGAGCAAAGGTATCTTGCAAGAAGCAATTTACAGAGCAGGTGGGTGGCCTGTTTCACCTCAATTTATCTTTTCAAATTAAAAAAAAAAAGCGCTCTGATGAACACTTACAGTTTTGTGTGCTTTTGTATTGAGTTCCTGAAATAATACAGCCTTGTTTGGAATGTAATAATCCATTACATTGATTATTAATTATGCATTAGCACCATGCCTTACTCCAAATAAATACAGTTTGTTAACATGAAGATGTCTTTCGCCAGTGAAAGTCATACCCCGGTTCTAGAGGCTGATTTAAGGTACGGTATCAAGTAAAACACCCTTTCCCCATCTCATTTATCACAATGCTTATCTGAAATTCCCAAACATCTCCCTGTGAAAACAGTGTAGTATTTCTCTAAAAATTACGAGGTGCCTTCCTAGAACATGCAATTTATTACATGAGAACACAGACCAAGTTGGACTATTTTTCTCCTTGCAGAGAAAGGACTCCTTACAGAGTTCGACTGTTTTTCTCCTACAGGCTGGGGGCGGTGTGGCTGGAGCTGCCCGGCAGAAAAGGACCTGTGGGTTCTTATTGCCAAGCGGCTGAATATGAGCCAGCAGTGTGCCCAGGTGGCCAAGAAAGCCAATGGCATCCTGGCTTGGATTAGAAATAGTGTGACCAGCAGGAGTAGGGAGGTGATTGTCCCCCTGGACTTACCACTGGTGAGGCCACACCTGGAGTGCTGTGTCCAGTTCTGGGCACCTCAATACAAGAGAAACATCGAGGGGCTGGAGCGGGTGCAGAGGAGGCAACGAAGCTGGTGAAGGGCCTGGAGAACAAATCGTACGAAGGGTGATTGAAGGAGCTGGGACTATTTAATTTGAGGAAGAGGAGGCTGAGGGGAGACCTCATCGTTCTCTACAGCTGCTTGAAAGGACACTGAAGAGACATTGGTGCTGGTCTCTTCTCCCAGGTAATTAGTGACAGAACAAAAGGGAATGGCTTCAGTCTGCAACAGGGAAGGTTTAGAGTAGCCATTAGGAAACAATCCTTCAGAGAAAGAGTGGTCAGAGAATGGAATAGGCTGCTCAGGGAGGGGGTTGAGTCACCATCCCTGAATGTGTTTAAGGGTCATTCAGATGTGGTGGTGGGGGATATGGTGTAGGGGAGAACTTTGTAGAGCAGGGTTGATGGTTGGACTTGATGATCCCAAGGCCTGAACTCCTGCAAACTCCTGAATATGTCTTCATTTAGACTTCATAATTAACACATTCGTCACAGCACATATTTACACCCATAGAGACACCAGATAACACCTGTGCCTCCACATAAATTTGTGTACTTCTGTCTCTTCAAACCCATCTGCGCTAGCCTAAGGGCTCACGTATTCCACTGCTTTGAAATGCTGACTGGAGACAGTGCTGCAGCAACATCTCTGTGTGATCATGCTCTTCACATTCCCACCCCTGCGCTGCCTCTTCCAGGTGCAGGGGAGCAGGGATTCTCAGCAGGAGAAGGCACACCAGGTGCCAGGAGTGGGGGAGAGGCAGGCATGGTGCTGACGGGCCAGATGAGCCTTCTCAATGCTCCTCATCACAGGCTGGGGGCCTGCTCTGACAGGACCCACCTTGACCAGGAGGTTTAAACCCCCAAAGGTCTTTGGCCTGTTGGTAATGTAATACCCAATTACACTGATTATCAAGTGCCGTAACACTCCTTATTGCAAATATTCCTTTTCTCTACCCCAAAGGTGTCTCTGCCCATGAAGGTGGTGCCCAGGCCCAGGATGGCAGAGCAGGTGCCGCAAGGGTGAAAGGGTCAGCCAGAACCTGCCGACCACCAGGCCAGGCTGCAGGTATGAGGCAAGAGCCCCGTCTCACTGGGAAGGCATGTGGCCAAGCTGTGGCACACAACAGCACAGCCCATGCAAGGGCCAAGGCCAGGGCTCAGTTGCAGGTGCCAGGCCAGGGAGTGGAGCCCGCACGGGGGAAGGCTCCAGATGAGCCTTCTCAATGATCCTCATCACAGGTTGGGGGCCTGCTCTGACGGGACCCACTTGACCAGCAGGTTAAGCCCCACAAAGGTCTTTGGCCTGTGGTACAAGAGAACAGGACCTGATGAAACACGGGTCAAAGACCTCTTCAGAGCACCAATCGTCTTTCCACCTACTTGTGTAACTCCCATCTGTGCCAGGCACTTGCTGGCTTGCAGCCACCTGAGGGAGGTCTGAACACACTGCTGCCCTCAGCACGCCTGGAAATGGGTGGCTTCCAGGAGAATCCACCCCACTCACTTGAGCATTTCATGTTGCTGTGTGAACTGAGGGTCTTCAGAGAAGGGAGAGCCCTCATCATCCAGCTCCTCCTCCTCTTAAATGACAACAGGCAGAAGTCTGTGCTGCTGGCAGCACAAGCGGTTGCTAAATGACATAAAAATGGTTTCCTTTTTGTTCAGGTAGCAATCGTGTAACAGGACATTTATGGTGTGTCAAAGCACACGTTCCCAGCTTGGGAACTTCTGCTTCATACTGCAAGATTCCTGTAGCCAAGAAGGGAAAAGAAAGAAGGGCTTTCAAAACTGCGTCATTAAAACAAAAGAGAAAAGCTTAATAATTTAAATAGCTTAATAAATTAATATTTTGGCATGGTTTACATTTAAAACAAAAGGCAAATTGTGAGCCTTTTTTTTTTTTTGCTAGCCCTTCTTTTTTTTTTTTTTCTTTTTTTTTTTAAGTTGCGTATTTGCCCTCTTGCAAAGATGACTATTCTGTCACGTCTGTGAGACCCTTGAAGCCAGAGCACATCTGTCTGGGATCTACATTATGTTCACTTCCACCTGATCTTACCTAGCAAGGAGTCAAAGAGTCACCCAAGGAAAGGGAGACTGTGGTTACTCCTGCTTTGCCAGATCTAGTCCAGTCTCTCAAAGCCCAGAGGTTTTACCAGGCAACACAATTGGTACCCTACTCCATAGGAGGCTACGCTTACTCTCTGTGTCTCCTATGGCTGCAAGTCTTCTGCTTGGCATAAAGAAATGGAAACCAAAGCAAGGATTTAAGCTCCTGAACCTCCTGAACACCAGCAACAGCATTCAGCCATCAAGCCTTCTGGGCTCCTGGGATCTCTTCCTGGCCACAAACAACCAAGGGAGCTTCATCCCAAAGTGTGGTGAGTATGGGTGCCCAGCAGGAGCTCCTGTGGGCAAGCTTCATAGAGCTGCCTACAGCCAAGTCCCAAATTTGAAGTCCCAAATGTGAGGAAGGGTGCATCACATCCCGGCTTAGGGCTCCTTCTGAGTCGGGTTAGTGACTCTGGCCTCGTGCTCTGCTTCCCACCGAGGTGTCTCCTGGACTCGGTGCTTCTCTACCCTCCCTCTGTCTCACCCACAGCACTGACTGGAGCCCGGTGCCAGGGAAATGACAGCACTGCTGAGCCCTGCAATTAGGCTCTGGCCCAAACACCAACGTGTTAATTAAGAACAGAATGAAGTTTCAAGAGGAAAATAGGAAGTGCCTAGCTCTGAATCTCTCTGCTGGAGCTGACCTGGCCTCCCGCAGACAAGAGGAGTAACCTCTCCTGCAGCCAAACCACTGGGCTGGAGCTTTATGGAGCTCCTTCCCCAGCTTTTGCACTCTTCTGCTTTCAGAAAACACAGGTGTTTGAGGATTCCACTTTATGGGTCTTTATGTACCAGGTTCACTCTTTATTGCTGTGGCTTCTCTACCCAGTGTGCAGATGCCACTGCTGCGAGTTCCCCACCAGCTGGCAGAGGCTCTGTCCCCCAATGTGGGAGTCATGAAAGAGAACCATTGGTATCACAAGCCGTATAGCTGTGTTTTTAAGCTACCTGGCCAGGCACTGTGCCAATAAATGCCAATATTTAACATTCGTAATTCCTGCCTTCATGATGATTAGGTAACATTTTCAAGACTCTCCAAGTGGCTCCAGCTCATCTCAGTCGCATCAAGTTTTACTGGGTTTCTAACAGCACAGATTAAAGCTTCCCGCAGCACTGACTTGTCTCTTTAGCAAAGCCCTTCAATCCTACTCAGAATGTTAGGAGAATCATCCCAAATTGTGATTCTTGCCACAAACCTAGGCCACTTCACAAGTGAGAATCCTGGCTGTACATCTTATTGCCACTGTCTGTCTGCACCAAGGCCCCAACCTCATAGTATTGCAGTGCTTGCAGGTAATGCCATTATGCATAAAAATATATGCAATTTTAGGCAGCATTTCAGAACATGGGTGTCTAAATGCACATAACTTCCTGAACCAGCAGCTCAATGAAAAGGGTTTTGGGGTGGGTTTTTTCTTTTTTTCTGCTGCTCCATCAAAATTAAGCATCTGAGATCACTGGCTGTTCACAGTATTGCAAAACTGTGCAAAATCCCCTTCTGAAACTGATTTTTGGTACCTTAAACATTTCAGATTCTTTCATTCTGCATCCAGCATCTGGCCATGCATTGTGCAAGCACGTCTCTCTGCTTTCTGTGCTTGTGCCACAGTTTGAGCTCACCACTAAGAGGTTTGCAGTATTATTCCAAAACATCAACTGGAGTATGAATAAGCTTACACTTATCCAACAAGCCAGGTGTTATCAGGAGTAAACATGCTCTCATGCAAACTATTTCCCCTCTGCATTCTCAGCCTTTCAATGTTCACAGCAGTTCCAAAACATCACAATCAAAATGTTTTTCAAGAAACATTCTAGTTAAACAGGCACTGTGTCAGGAAGGTGTGCTCATTGGTCAAAAATAACCCAGTGGCAATGCTGTATTTCCTTAGAAAGGAATTCCAGACACTGATGTTCACTAGTACCCAGCAGCTTGCTAATCATGAGACAATCTCTAATGGGAAAAAATTCCAAACATTGAGGAGGAACTTGTACTAATCTTTTGATGACCACATGAGTTTGATGATGAAATACTGCTGCTTTCTTTTCAAAAGTTGACCTGGAATATAGCACATAAAAAGTTCTTCAAGCCTTATAGCACTGATACCTACACTCTAAGAGAAATGAAAAGTTGAAGAATGTGTAATAACTGTTTTTAGTATTATGCAGAGACAGTGGTTTGCACTTACTCTCATCTAGCAATTTCTGTGCAGTTACACAGAAACCGGGCTGGAAAAAGACAAGATTCAAGTCTCTCTGGTACGAAAAACATTAAGGGGAGGAAAAAAGTTATTTGTGTGGAGCTCAGTTCTCAAAGCCCCATAACACATACCGTTAACACTAGTTCTGGCTGCACACCTTGCTCAGCAGTGTTATCTTCCCACCTGAACACTTTGTTCATGTGTCACATTCCCACTTTCATCCTCCTCTCTCTCTGACATAAAATGGTAGCAAGAGCCCTTTTAAACACAAGCACAATTAGAAGAGGATTTGAATGAGCTTGCCTGGAAGGAGGCTACAGAAAACAAAGTAATATGGGACCAAAAAAAACCTCAACACAACCAAACACAAACATTTTAGATTAATTAGTTGTTTGTAAGGAAATACACTTTTAGGTCACTCAGAGCTACATGTCAATTCCTGTGAATTTAATAAATAGTTTCATCCAAAAAAAAAAAAAAAAAAAGTGTAAAACATTTTGAGTAAGATAAATTGAGCTAAGCTTCATTTTAGAGGGGAAAAAACAAATGCAAACTTTTTTTTTTGTTTTTCGCTGAATTTTTAGAGTTGGAAGGGACCGTAGAGATCATCCAGTCCAACTCCCCTGCTGAAGCAGGATTGCCCAGAGCTAGAGCATGTCGCTCAGGATGGCATCCAGGTGGGTCTTGAAAACCTCCAGAGAAGGGGACTCCACACCTCCCTGGGCAGCCTCTGCCAGGGCTCCCTCACCCTCATTGGGAAGCAGTTTTTTCTCATATTTGAGTGGAACTTCCTAAGTTCCAACTTATGCCTGTTACCCCTCATCCTCTCACTGGCAACCACTGAAAAGAGTCTGGCTCCCTCCTCCTTCAACCCACCCTTTAGATACTTATAGTCACCAAGATACTTAGATACTTTAGATACTTTAAAGTCACCAAGACAAAACATGTGACTTCCCTGGCGCTGGTACGGAAATGAAACCCTTTACTCTGGGATACAATGATGCAGATCCTCCTTTGCAAAGGCTCTGCATTTTATACATATATAAGTGACAGATTTGGTTCTGCTAAGGGAACTCCACTTGGGCTAACATTGGCCACATCAGAGTCCCACTGTGCCAGTTTAAAATGACACATTTGATAACTCTTCCTCATTTTATGAAGATTAATAGAGTACGAGGACAGAAAGAATATCCTACTGAGCATAAATGAAACTTTATTGCTCACAAGAATGTCAAAGCAAAACCAATCTGACATTAACACACTAATTAACAGAGAGGCAGTTACAGCTGCATCGCTCCTGAGATTCAGGTGAGTATCTTTGCACAGGACCGTGTCCGTACTTCATAAAGGATGCTCCTTTTATATTTGTTAATTGTAATGGATGCAACATCAAGAATGAGTCAGAATCATTCAAAAATGCAACATTTCATGAACATAGTTTATACTCACTGTTTATATTTTCATTTTCTACATGAAGAATTCCAGATTTACAAGTACTATTTTGCTCCTGATCCATATGGTTAATCAGTAACCCAATAGGCTGTAGCTCACTTCATGCTCTCTCTCCTAAAGGAGAAAGGAACATATAAAAAGGAGGTGCCAGAGGTGTTTTCCTCTTTAGCAGGCTATCCTGCTATATCCCAGGCCTATATGCAAGAAAGCAGCAGCACAGACTTTTCAGATAGTTGCTTTTCAAGCCATGAATTGTCTCACACAATGCTACCTTTACCCGAGTAGCCTCAGAAGCCAAGAAACTCTTGATGCTTCATACAGCGTTACATTATGCACAGATCCTCCCAAGTTCTTAAACACGTGATATAGGTTGCAAGCAACCAAATCCTGCACCGTCTTCAAACCTCTGAAGGCAGTTTTTTAGGCAATGTCTGTGCCGTGCAATGCTGAGCTACCTCAGTGACAGCCCAAAGGCACTCAGAAAGATGATTTGCACATATATATTATCTCTATATCTTCTATATATATCTGTCTATATCTCTCTGTATCTCACTGGAGAAGAGCAGATTTAGATTAGAAATTAGTAATAAGTTCTTTCCAATGAGGGTGGTGGAGCACTGGAAGAGGTTGCCCAGGGAGGTGGTTGAGGCCCCTTCCCTGGAGACATTCAAGGTGAGGCTCGACGAGGTCCTGGGTAACCTGGTCTAGTTGGGGGTGTCCCTGTGACTGCAGGGGGGTCGGACTAGATGACCTTTGAAGGTCCCTTCCGGCCCAGATGATTCTATGACATAGATAGCGCCGTGCTTATCTCCTACCTTATCTCCTACCTCCTACTGCCCCAGCAGTGGGACAGCTGTGTTAGCACAACTCTGCAGTAAAATGTTTGGGAAAAGAACTGTTTCTTCATTCAGCAGCTAACTCAAGGATCTCTGGACAACGCCAAGTGACACGGTGCAAACCTGTACTCAGTGCAAGGCACCTCCTCGGTAACATCTGGAATTTAGTCTCTATCTGAAGCCTCCTCAATGTAGCTGTTTATGCTCCTTTTTGATCTTACCCTGTAGGCATATCTGACACACACTGATTTAGCTGAGCTTAGCGCACAAAGCCACAGGCAATCAATGCCCAAAGATCCTTTTCACCCAAGCTTATGTCCCGTCTCTGAGCTGTTGAGCCATGATTTCTCTCTTGGACCAAGTGAACTTCATTTTCCCCTCAAGAAAAGTAACACTGAAAAAAAAAAAAAAAAATCAGCTATTTAAGCTTTCACAGTTGGCTCTTTAGTCATATATCTGCTTCTCTCTCTTTTATTTTTTTATAAAATTGTTACCATCAGGAAACAGGAATATTTTAAAATTAGGTTTTCAGAGTGCACTCCGGTCCTCAAAGCATCCCTGCATGATAAAAAGTGTCTATCCCTTGCCTGACTGGGCATAGTTGAAAATTATTTCTTAGTTTCTTAACATTAATCCTGGACCCAAGATGTATTAAAAATAGATAACAGAAAAATGCATGATAATAAAGGCCAGCTTTAAGAATCTGTGTTTTCATTTGTTGCATTTCTCAGTTTAATAAGTTGGCCTTTACAGCAAGGAGATAAAATACTGAAGTCTTACAGATCCCTTAAAGCCAACCAGCCAACAAAGCAGCTTGGCAATCATCCAGGCTTTATTCTTCTGTTGTAGATTATTTAAAATGATCACTAATCCTGCTATGAAGCTTCCAATTCCATAGACTCTATGGTGCCTAACTTCAGATACAGTGCAAAGTTTGGGAATCTGAGGTCCCTTTCACTAATAGACATCACACAGCAAAGCGTACACAGGCTAGTCTTTTGTGGGTTTAATTTATTGTTGCAGAGCTAGGGAGATGACTGAATAAAATTAAGCAAATACAGTAGGAGAATGTATCGTATTTCCATTTCCTAAAACATAACTCTTGACCAGTGTGATTTTATAAATATTAACTGTGTTTTCTAGAAGATGTTTTCCAATTCTCCAATTGCTCACCCAAGACACCAGTATAGTTTTAACCTCAAGTCTTTAAGAGAACCCAATCACAGAAGTTATATTTATTAACAGAACACGAGGAAAAGCATTTACCAGAGCATTCAATGGATCACCAGGAATCCAGTCTCATGGAGAAATCCATGTTCAGGAAAAGGTAACCTTTTTCTGTCATCAGAGATTATACATCAGACATGTAAATCACTACTCATTAGGACTTAGGAAGGGAACAACCATGACAAAACCACCAGTGGCAGCAAAACTAAACAATGGTGTTGTTGTGTCTTGAAGGCCTGATCAAACTGTTACTGAAGCCAATAGGAGCCTTTTCAGTGGTTTCCAGGGGCACTGGATGAGAGCCACAATACAAGCAGTATCGCTAACTCTCAAAACCAGAAATAAGAGCACAAAGGCACTAGTTTCTCATTTAGAACAGCAGTCTGCCCACTGATTCCTCCTACCTTTTTACAGGACAGAGCAACAAGCTTGCTCCAGTCCCTGGTACTCTTCTTGAGAGCCTAGGAGATGAGATTCCCCACGAGATCTCAAGTGTCAAGCTTTCATCTTGATGAGATGGTTAGTACCTTTCAAACACATGGCTGGATTTGGGGAGGATTGCTCGGTTTCCTATATTCAGAAAAACAGCCAGGAAGGCATTGCTGAATTGGCATTTTCTGAGATGTGTTTATGCAAAACCTAAAACGGTTGCAGTTGACCAGAACTGGGACACTCCCGTCATGCTGTGTCATCACTTCAGCTGTTTGCTACTGCATTTTCATCACCTCTGACCTCTATGAAAGACAGGTAGTGGTAGGGAATAACAACCCAAACCCATCAGTTATATTTTAGATAATAATAATTATCCCCCATTTCCCCATGGATAGTGTTTTGCTTCTTTCTCCAACAGCCCAGCTCAAATAGCAGCGTTACTTAGTTGGGTGGGTTTGCCTTTAAAAACATCTAAAATATGCATCTCCTCCTAAAGATCTGTGTATTCTGTGTGGAACTGTAAAGCTCCCGCCCCTCAGATAAGCATGGATTTATGAAACACTGTCCTAGTTTTCAGCAGAATTTTGTTGTATTCAGGAAAAAGAGGAAATCCTAGAATTATTATGCACATCTATGGAGCTGAACTTGGCACACTGCACCAGAGTCCAGCTTTCAGCTCTGCAATATCTAACTGGAAAAACTATTGAGCTATTTAGCTGTGGGACTAGAGGTGGAAGGCATTTTCACTTGGCGAGCTGAGCTTGCTTTTGTGCAGGCAGTTATTTAAGAAGACTCCGTACTTCGCTGAGCATTTTTTTTTTTTTAAGGTCTTTCTTCATTTCTAACAGCCTGTAAAACATTCCTAGCCTGTCGTTGTTGAGAGGGACGACACATTAGTATATCGTGAGCAAAAGCCCCAAAGACCCAACTTTATTGTTTTAACAAGCCTTTTTATATCTTTCTTAGGAACGTGTGTCCGTACATAATTGATTCGGTCAAAGATCAACAGCTGATGATTGGATAATTTTTTCTTTCTTTGTTCTCTGATGCAACTTCAGTAACTTTCCTCTGCTGGCAGTCTGACAGCTCCTAAATTTTGTTGACTCCCTTCTCAGGACTCTCAGGCCTCTTCAAGGTTACACTGGTATCTGCTCAAGGTCGATGTTAAGCTCACATTCCAATCCCTCAGTTTCCCCCAATTCCCCCTTTTTGTATTTGTGCTACAAAAACTGCCCATGCCTTCCGCCACAGGGCCCTTTGCAGCAGAGACACAAGACATGGCAACATCAATAACACAAGGATGAACAAAACTAACAGTCCAGTTTTTAACAGAGATAGCAGCCACCCTGGCAGTCGCCATCCTTTAAACAAGTTGTTCAATCAAGCCCATCCATCATTACTGGTAATTTTTTCATGCCCTCTTTCAGAAGCTGGATACCTTTATGTATCGATTCATACAATGCATTCCCTCAAAATCTTCACATCCACGTCCTTAGGCTAGTAACAAAAAAATCTGTTTTGTAAAGTAGCATGTCTAACGCTATCAACACCAGTGAACAAACCACGCAGTGCTAATAGCAAGGCAACAGACTGGGTTTCACTGTGGAACTGTGCATATGCTGCAGCAGCACTTGTGTGGCTCTGCTCATGTGCAACTTTTGTTGTGGTGGTGGTTTTTTTTTTTTGTTTTAAATTGGCCTGTAACGTGTATTTTTCAAAGAAACCACTCTCTAATGGAAAGGGAATAGTGCCCAGTAATTACAGTGATCAGAGTAACTATTCTTATAATGCTGCTTGATAACCAGGTGGTTGCTGACACAGAAGGACCAGCCACCCCTCAGGGCCAGCCCGCGCAGCACAGGCCTGCCGCCCGCTGCGGGACCGCCTGGCTCCGGTGGAACGCCACGAGCGGTACCCACCACAGCACCGGCTCGGACACGGGCCGGGCCCTCCCCTCTCCCCACGGAGAGGCAGAGCGCTGGGGTTCCGTACGGCCACAGGCCCCGGCTGGGAGGCGCCGGCTACCACAGAGCATGGCAGGACGCGGCCCCCGCGCGCCCCACCTCAGCCCCAGCGCCCTCCACGCGCCGCCCTTCCGCTCCGGCGCATGCGCCCCGCGCCCCCCCATCCCGGCGGGCAGCCGGCCCTCCGCCGGATCGCGGCTCTCGGCGGCAAAGCAGGTGAGGTGAGGGAAGGGAAGGGAAGGGAAGGGAAGGGAAGGGAAGGGAAGGGAAGGGAAGGGGTCTCTCTGTCCTTAGTCGGTGGGCTTCGCCGCCGCACCGCGCCCCTCTAGTTCCTGCTCCTGCCTTTATGTAACTCGCCCCCCTCCCCTGAAGCGTGACGGCGTGCAGCCCCGTGGCTCCGGCATGGTTTTTCCTCCTCCTTCTCCTGCCCTTCCACCCCCCTCCCCTGCCGTCCGTCCTTGCCCCCGAAACGCCCCTCGCCACCCCCCGCAGCGCGCCGGTAGCCGGAGGGGAGTAGGGCCGCTCCTTCAGCCGCGGGGGCGGTAACGGGCCCGCTCCCTTTCGTTGCGAGCGGTTATCGCCGCCGGCTTTACAGACCCAAACCGAAGGTGGATTTCTTGTAAATTAACCTAGAATTGGTGCAAATCGCCCAGGGCCGGATTAGGGCCAGCCCCGCCTCAGCGGGGGAGCTCGTTCTCTGGCGGCACCCCCGGAGCCGGGCCCCCCCCCCCCCGAGACAGGACCGGGCAAATCAACCCAGCGAGGAGCCCTCACTTTCCAAAGCGGTGGAGACCGCAGTCCAAAAAACTGCTATCCTGGCGGGGTTACCGGTGATACCTTGTAACGGATAGATAACGAGTCACTTGAGTTACCCCCCCACCGAGTGCTTTTTGTATTTAAATCCAGCGAGAAAATTACCTTTTGCTACTGAGGGAGTTCTTGCCTCTCCTTTCTTCTCAAATGAGGATTTCAGGTGCTGTAATTCCACCAGCTCTGCCTGCTTGAGTGTCCTTCCACCTTCACATCTCTGCCCAAGCTGATTACTTACCGGCTGCTGGGAATTACCAGTTAACCCCACTCTTATCTATAAGGGATGCAGAGGTAGTTCATAAACCAAATAGTCGGCTTCTCGTTTATAGATCTGCATTTCCACCTTTGCCTAGTCATTCCTATGTATTCTGCAGTAGTAAAAGTTACAAAATTCAGAAATACCTGGTTTCTGTACCTCTTACAAACCCTTCTGGAAGCATAATGAAGAAACAAGCTGGTAAAATAGCTCATCAAATGTTAACAAGCTAAAAGCAAAATGGTTGTGTCACATACAGCTTTAATTGCTTGTAACGGAGATTAAGCTGCGAAAGGTTCAGTGGCCTTCTTTAAGCAATTTTTGAGGTTTTTGAGTCGTTTTGGTGGATTCCTCTATAACTTCTGTGTGAACTCTTGTGCTGTGTAAGAAGCGTGTCCACTTTGTAAGGTCAACATTGTACCTGTAGTTTCTGTGCAGCCTGTGATTAGCAATGTATTCATAACCCGATTGATTTTATAGTTGTTAATGAGATGTCAGTAGCCTGCTGTCCAGTTTTCTAGTTGGTCATTCATTTGTAAAAACGAGTTTCATCAGTGTGGTCACAAGCAGATGCAGGCATTGTGTAATTACTGCCAGTAATTTCATGCCAGGCAGCATAGCACCATGTTAGCCAGTGTCTTAGTTTTTCTTCAACAAACAGATTTTTGCAGTAATAATTTCTTGCATCAGTAGTAGTAGTGTCTCGGGTTGTGAAGCCTTTTATCTTGTATTATCGATTGCCCCCTCCTGCTTTCAAACAGAATTTTGAAGGAGCTCTGGGACAAAAGGAAGATGATACTGCTTTGTCATTTGAGCCATTTGACTTGTGAGTGTAACTTCAGCCTCAGTGAATCCTGACTCTAGACAAGAGAATATGCCGATGGCCAGCAGCTAAAGGCAGAGAGCCCTGACAAGATGGGGGCTGCTGGGTGTGTGGGAAACGGTGTTTGGCTGCAGCTCTGGGATGCTCTGGTGGGTACCGTGCCTTGAGTTACACATCCAGGGTAAAGGGCAGTTGGCAAGCAAAATTATTTTGCTGTCTGTTAACTTCCCAGGAAGGCCTGGAATAAACATGGCTGTGGAGACCATTAAAGTACTGGTCCATCAGAGAAGAGAATTGTGCCCCTCCTTGATAAGGGTCTGTTCTTTGTTCTTATGAATGTAAAGTGAAAGTAAAATTACTGTTCTTATGAAAGTAAAAATGTTTTACTACGTATCTGTCAACACTTCACTATTCTGCCAAGAATTGCACTGATTTCCAGTGTTTCTTCTTTCATGGTCTGGTTTTTGGATATTCCCAAGGTTACCTTGCATAAATAAATTACTTCATAAGTACATCTGTACCTGTAAAGCAGAGTCCTTCTTTGATGTTCTGTGGCTTCTGATGGGTTTTGGTGTTTGTTCTGAAGCAAAAGTAAATCAAGCATAAAT
This sequence comes from Scolopax mira, assembly GCA_004320125.1. Taxonomy (NCBI): domain Eukaryota; kingdom Metazoa; phylum Chordata; class Aves; order Charadriiformes; family Scolopacidae; genus Scolopax; species Scolopax mira. The sequence goes on along the minus strand of BJBW01012543.1, from coordinate 609 downwards.
CATGACATATTAGGTTTTTTGGTTCTGGTGATGGAAAACTGAAAAAAAATTGTCAACTTCTCATCCCTTAAAGCCCTTGAGACAGTTGGCCTTTTTGGTGTTCAATGGAAACCTGGATTAAGCCTCAGTAGAACTTTGTTAGAAGCAGGGAAAAAGCTGTCTCAAAACAGGATTAAGGGATTGCCAGGCAGAATTATTTCCAGAATGAGATTTTATCTGACTATGCTTTTTGTGCTGTACAAACACCTTTTCTGTCCTTTTTCTGTTGCATTTTTCCAAGAAGGAGCAGTCCTCATTCACTATTTTTATGTCTACAGCATTTCATTAGAGAGGCAGATGAAAGATGGTGCCAGCTCTACCCATGTCACTGTTTTCTGAACTACCTGTGTGACAAATGAGACAAAATAATAATACGTGTCAGGTTTTGCTACAAAGCATCTTTGAAATACTGAAAGGGTCTCCAAGTTTTCTGTTATTGTTGTCTAAGAAAATTTTTTATGAATTTCCACAAAAGAAAGCCTGGTGGTTTTAAACAAGCTAAACCAGTTAGATGTGTGGTTTCTGATTATTTTTTTTTTTCTGCTAAATTAACTTTCTGCTGAAAAGTAC
>BJBW01012542.1:0-21172 GCA_004320125.1 Scolopax mira | reverse complement strand
TTATCGCTCTCTACAACTCCCTGAAAGGAGGCTGTAGGAGAGGTGGGGATCAGTCTCTTCTCCCAAGTCACAGATGATAGGACAAGGGGTAATGGCTTCAAGGTGTGCCAGGGGAGGTTCAAATTAGATATTAGGAAATATTTCTTTCCTGAAAGGGTTGTCAGGCATTGGAATGGTCTTCCCATGGAACTGGTTGAGGCACCATCCCTGTAGGTGTTCAAGAGACGAGTTGACATGGTGCTGGAGGATATGGATTAGTGTTGGGTTGGTGTTGTTTTGGGTGTGGTGTGTGGTTTGGGGGGAGTTTTTTTGTTTGTTTGTGTGGGGATTTTTTTGTGTTGTTTTTTTTTTCGTCTTGTTTTTTTTGGTTGGTTTTGGTTGGTTTTTTTTTCATTGGTTGGACTAGATGATCTTAAAGGATCCCTTCCAACCTAGTTTATTCTGTGATTCTTAGATTCTGTAATGTTACTGTCTTTTAACAGTATTTGTTGTTGTTGAGACAGACACAACACACAGAATTTCATGAGAAAAAGCCCAAAAGACGCAATTTTTATTTTATTAATAAGTCTTTTTATATCTTTCTGAGGAACGTGTGTCCATACATAATTGGTTCAGTCAAAGATCAGCAGGTTATAATTGGATAGCTTTTTTCCTTCTTTGTTCTCTGCTGCAACTCTGCTGTAACTTTCTTCTATTGGCAGGCTGACAGCTCCTAATTCTTGTTGACTCCCTTCTTCTCAGGACTCTCGGGTCTCTTCAAGGATACACTGGTATCTGCTCAAGGTCAATGTTAAGCTCGCATTCCAATCCCTAGGACCAGCCCAGGTTTCCCACAAGTACATATGTTTTCTGTAGGTCATCATGAAAGAGGCATAATTCATGAAACTTAAATTTCTCCAGATTTAACTATTATACTTCTCTTTGGATGAAAGAATGCTTTGTCTTCTCTTTCAGTAAGTGTGGTATGCTTCAGGTAGTTAAAATAGTTCTCCTACAGTGAGCAAAATCAATGGGTAGAGGATGATCTGAAGGTTGCTTTCATATAAACTTGGATTGTGTTGATATATATAATTCTTTAAATAATGTCTCTACTGTTCTTTAGAATATTCCACACATCACGTAAATTCACTTAGTCTATAAAAAAAAACAATAATGAGGATTTTCAGGTGCATTATAGGTAATTCTTCACTTTCCTGCAAAATAAAGTGTTTCCTACTTCCTTCTGCTGTGTGGTCAGATTATCTTTCAGATGAGTACCAGAGATACAATACTGGATCATTTAATCTCATCTCCTTGCATAGTATCAAATCTGGTTAGATAGGTCTACTTTAAACAGTTTTCTTTTTGTTCTATACTGCAATACTTATTTATAAGCAGATATGGTGTTCTATACTACCCTGTTTAATTTCTTACAATATTTTTTGACCGTAGAAACTCTAGTAAATTTTCACTTTTCACTAAATTTTAGTTAATAAATTCTTCATTTTAATAATATGGAAGGCAGAGACTAAGTGTAAATTTATATTCTGCATGTATAACTTGTAATTGCTGCTAAACGTTTGAAAAAGTGCAAACACACACACACACAAAAAGGCAGCAAATATAAGTCTTAAGTGTTGATGTTGCACTGGCTGAAGAGATTTTAAAGGCAGCTTTTGTGGTAAATCAACATCAACTTCCCCCCTTTAGAATTATTATTAACTTTGATATTCTTATGTTTGCTATTAATCAAAATTTAAATTATTAATCATTATAAGCTTTTATAATTATAAAGCAATATTAAAGCATTATAATCATCTTTCACTTTTGAGTTACAGGATAGGCCAAATAATTTCAGCAGTTTTGGTGATAATAAACAATTCTAGTGACTTATTAGTCATGCCTGAATTCAATTTTAGAGTATTACTTGATAAATGTAGTTATATTTTAATACTTGGGAAAAATTGGTTTTCTTTTTAGAATCTAGCTTTTTTTAGATAGATGTGTTCTCATATCTAGTGAGAAGCAGTAGAGACTATAAATGCATTGCTGTGAAGCTATTTCAATATACATTATATAAAATCTATTGATAGCTTTTGTCTTGTCCTGATAAAAAGTAATTAGTGTTTCTTGTTTCCAAATTTCTTAATTGTGGTTTCTGACCTTTTTTTTTTTTTTAATTTAATGAATTTTCTCTTGCTTTAATTGGAATAAACACATATTGTTTAATATGATCCTAAACATAGCAAATCAACTATGTGGTATATGGATAAATTGTTCTCCTATCTTTTATGCAGGATTATGAAATGGTTTTCTGTTTATAAGGGACTTAATCAGATCAAGACCAGTGGTTTTATCACTGCAAAGATGCATTGATGGAAATGCTAAAGAAAGCATAGCATAGATCTCTGTTAGTTTAATTCCCTGGTAGAAATATTCATAATTCATATTGATATATGTCATGAAAAGTTAATGACTAGAGAATGTTTCAAATATTCCTTAAATATTATTAAATAATGTGCTTGCATTAAAAAAACCACAAGAGTTTTAGAATAACCCTCTGATATTGTGCTTTCCACAAATGATTTGACAGATTGTATTTGGTGATGTTCCTATTAAACTGCATGCTCTTGAGTTTTATTGATGCATCCTGATGAAATTGCTGGAATAATACGAAAATAAAGACAACAAATTGTGTCCATAGTTGTAATGTGATAATCTTACAGCCAAATAGTGTGTTTATCATCTTTCTGCTTCCATTCGTAATACAACAGTATTGAAGACTAGGCTTACTCAAAATGGTTTAGGGATGCTTGCTGCTTTGTTTGGATATCAGATGCTTAAAAAATAATGCTTACTTTCTTCAAAAAATTGCAAAATTTTTAATAAATGTGTTAAAATAGTGCAAAGATCCTGATGAGGAATATAATTTGATGAATCTCTCTAAATATACAGGTACAAAAATAGAAGTCACTCATATCTGTGTTGTTTGTAAAGTATGCCTCATATCCTGGGTAAAGAGATGGTTTACGTTTTTAACAACCAAACTATTCAGATGTGCATGCACTTGGGAAAACAAGTAGATTTTTTGGAAGGATATGGGAGAAAAATTATTCCTGTGTTTTCAACAGAGTTCATCATTCCGCCTTTTTTCTTTGGGCTCACAGATGGCAGCCCACAGGATTTAAAAGTGTCAAAGTGGTTAGGAAAAACTTTAGCAAGTTTGTTGTGAAAATTACTTTTAGTATTTAGAATCCTTAAATGACTTTCAAATAAATAAATAAATATAAAATTAGTTGTAACAAAGTGAAAATACAATTTCAAAAGTAGTTTCAATAATGTTGAAATGTTTGGTTCTGGAAAAAGACCTAATGGGAATGTTTTGATAGAGGATGAAGCACTGCTCAGAACACTGAATTTTTCAATTTTATGGGTTCGTTATGTTTCTAATGAAAATCCAACTTTTACAAGAGGGGAAAAACCTCTTATTCCTGGTCAGGTGTATCTTGTGTATACAAATCTAAACATCGTGACAGTTACTGGTAATGCAAGGTAATCATATATTATAAGAACATTGTATTTTATTATAGTTTTTGATTTATTTGGGTTTTTTCTAAAGTTTAATTAAGTGTCACTGATATCTTTGCAAGGAAATCCTTTGATTGTTGAGATTAACTCATGGACAATAAGGCCAAAAAAAACTATTTGCAAAACAAAATAGAAATTAAATTATTTTATATATAAATATATATATACAAACTTGCATTTGCTCAGATTGTCTGGCAATTGTTTTCAATGCTTGTCTGTGAACAGATTGAAAGCTGCTGTTTTCATTGTCTTTTACAAGTACCAGAGAACAGCCTCCTTGCTCCTTTCCCTTCATTATTCATTTACTGTCTCTCAGCACAGATTCAGCGCATCTGTCATCTTCAGGATTAGCTAAAGTTATTTTAGGCTCTATCTGTCAATTAGGGACTCACAAGGTAAGGAGACTAGTTTGGGTTTTCTTTTTTAAGTGATTTATTATTTAAGTGTGGACTTCCTGACCTATTTTTGCAAACGATTCTGAGTTAATGCTTAAATATTTTTTTTTTTAAACTGTGAATTTATATTACAGGTAATATTTTTATGCAATAAGTGCTTTAGTTAGTAGAATTTCTCTGTGACTGTCTATATTAATGTAATCTTCTAACACTAATAATAGTAGTGGATGGGTCAATCCTAAACTGTAAATTACTTTTGAAGGATTATACATGATTATTTTAAATGCTTAAATTTGATATTGTCATTGTTATCTGCATTTCCAAGTGACTTTTATAACTGTACTTGAATAGGTTGCAGTAATAGCTATAAGTTTAGAGTTAAATTAGTTGAAAAAAACTCAAGTGGAAAGCACTAATTAAAAACAAAAGTAGAAATAAATACATTTTAATGAAATTATGATTAGTTCATTCGCAAAGAGTAATAATAATAGTGCTATAATTATATATCTGTAGTTAGAGCCTGGAGCAAACTTTCACAGCTAGGCCTGATCTTGCACTTAGTTTTTGTCTGAGTCCTGTGCTGATCATCATATTATTCAAATAGATGTGTTCTCACAACAACACAAAGCCGGAAGGGCTTTGAAGAAATGATAGGAAGTAAACCACTGTTCCTCTGTTGATCCCTGGGTGCCTTTTTTTCTGCCTTACCCAACATAATAGGCTTTTTAATGATTGCCATGAAGTTTAATCAGGATTATCTCCTATCATTTTCTAATAAAAGATTGATTCACTTCTTACTTGCAATGCTATGTATAATAATGGATAGGGTGACATCTTCAGCAAAACACATACACAGAGAAAACACCTCTTATTGCAAGTATCACCTGTGTTTCCAGTCAATATGGGTGGAGAGCTCTGATTCAAGTTTTTATTTCCAATTTCCATGTTTATAGAGGATAGATATCAACTATCTTGGTAAATGTTCCAATTTTCACATCTCAGTAGGAAGTGATATTTATTTGGGGAGTATTTTCAACAGTAACAACTTTTGTGGTGACTCATATAGAAATCTTACTATTCCGATGACTCCAAGTCTTGACAACTGTGAGGAAGCATACAAAAGATATCCCAAATATTTTCTCAACCACAGAAGCCACAGACTTTGATAAAGGGGAAAGAAATTCTCTCTGAGAAGTACTTTGCTCAGGCAAAAGCAAAAGGAAAAAATATGATGTTTTTCCTGTTGCTTAGTGGTACAATGTACAAATATTTTGTATATTGACATCTTTTAAATACTTAGATTATGATTGTTTCTTAAAACCAAAACCTGTTATGTGTAAATAGGTTCTTTAATATTTTTTATAAAAGTAGAAGGTTTTTTGCTACCATCCCTTCTGTGTGGAACAGAAGCAACTATAGGAAAGTATGAATATGAAGTAATACGATGGTTCTTCTCTGCACAGCACCTTCTGTAGCTTAAGTTGAGATATGGTACTGCCACTCCCAACAGCGATAACAGATGCAATACACTGAACCACTAAATTAAAATAAATGCTACATTTTTCCAATTGGTATAATGAGGTAGTGAAACTGAAATGAAGAGTCATGACTTACTCTACACCTTTTACTATTGCAGTTCACCTTCCCTCTGTTCTTCAGAAATAACAAACAAAATATATGATTTGTGCCATTATTATTCTGCACAGATAAAAATCCCAACAGTTTGAAATACGGAAAATCATTGCTAAATTTTCAAGTAAAATAGATTTTTTTTTTTCCTAAGGGATGTAGCAGGGTTTAAAAGATAAGAGTTGGATAACCATCTTGGTTTCCCTGCCAGTTTTTATAGCCTATATTCCAAGACCATTAAAATTTCATTATCAATTTGAAATTATTTAAAATTAAATTAGAAACAACATGAATAATTATATTGCGCACACTGTTCTAATTACTAAAGTTCTGATAGGGGGTAAATCAATTGACTCTTTATTTCAACATTATTCAAAGTTACATTTTTCACTAAATTAGCACCAGAAGGCTATTATGCCTATACTAATTTGTGTCACTACAGCTGGCAGGAAAATGGCTGGTTTGAGAGTTAGGTGGAAGGTTGTGAACTTCTTGGTTAATTTCCTCCCTGCTGTTCAATTCGTAAAAGAGTGGGAGGAAAGAAGGATGGAAAATGATCTCCTCACTCTCATATATATTGGTGTCAAAGTCTTGAGCCCATAGTGAGGAGGTAGTAAGCCACCAGGTTCTCAGTAAGGTACAAAAATTACTCCCTGGAGTTATCAACAAAACTGCTTTATTAAAATTAATATTGCTATTGTATGATATAAAAAAAAACCCAAAACCCAAACAAGAATCACAAAGACAGCACACACACACACACACACAAAGCAAGGAAAAATAAAATTAAAACTTTGTTGTCTTTATCTTCTTGCTGCATTTTCAGATTTATTATAACATGACAGAATAGACCAATGTGGCTTTCTGCTGTCTATCAGACCATCGCATAGGTATCATCAGTTCAGCAAAAGGTAGATATAAAGGTCTGTAGATATATAAAGTGTGTCATGAGGATTGAGGGCAGATTAGATAGCATTGTTCTCATATGGTATCATGAGTGCATGATGACACTAAGTATTTACTGTATTTTTCTTTCCCATGCAAAGATAGTTTAATTACAATAAAACATGATTTTCAAGTAACAAATATGCAAGGTAAATAGCCATCTAAACATCTGATAACAATATTTACAGACACTCAGGATTTCCACCTCAGATAGGGCATGCTAATTTGTTTTCTTTTGGTTTGTATTCTTCCCCTCCCTCCCCCCTCCCCCGCCCACCCTGTATTTTCAGGACAGTGAGAAACTGTTCTCTTTTGAAAGTATTATAGGGTAGAAAACAAAACCAAAGCCTTTATTTTTGAATGTCTTCATTAACATCTTTAAAAACCCAAAAGTTTTAGAAAAAAAGTAAATTATTCTGTAAGTGAATTCCTCTGTGACTCACACTAATGTTTGTCAGTTGTAAAAGAAAAGAATGATGCATAAATTCCATGCACTGAGTTTAAAGTGTCTTGGATCTTTTCACAACAATCATAAGCTCAAATCCATTTTTGAAGTACTGCCAAGGAAGAACACTTGATGCTATCTAACAAGTAGGTTTCCTATCCACTACTGATGAAGATTATTCCATGTACTTCTCCTCAAATCCATAACAATGTGTGAAGCATTTCTCCTTAGCTGAAGGGAAATGTAAATCAAGCAAACCTTAAACATTTCCTGTTTGTTTTCCTGATTTTTACTATTTCCAATTTATTGTTCTGAAATAGATTCAAGAATATACAGAAAGACTGCTTCTATTTCTCTTTTCAACAAAGTCTCTTGATTTTGGATAACAGTAGGAATGATAACTGTATCAAGGCAGACACGCATGGAAATGTTCTGTTTAAATGCATAGTTTTCTGCTCTTTTGTTTCACTATTTGCTTATTCATTTACCTTACTGACCTTTTCTCTTGGAAAAATGGGTGTATTGCAGCTGTTACTTATGCCCATGTGGGTTCAGACATCCATCATGAATAGTTAATATTATATAATTCAAAAGGTAACTAGCTATCTGCTCTTCTAGGCTGTCATGCATGGCACACAGGTCTAGGCAAGTCAAGTTGAATTTTGCCAAAAATCAGGAAAATAATAATGCTATTGTAATAATACAATTAGAGAAGTAGACTTGATTTATTTCAGTGTCAAAAACTTGAAAATTTATTCAGGAATACATTCAGTTATAAGCAAAGTAAGGAAAATAAGCAAGACAGGGATTTTTATATACAGATCAACACAGTTGGCCTCATCATTACAAAATTAAGAGAAACTCAGACATCTAGTTCTGCATAATTTTTCTGATCATGACCTATAATAGACGCTCAGGTAATTCAGTTACCTGGATTTAAAACTGAGAAACTCCACAATATCTTTTAGAGATGAGGATTGTAATACGCCATGAAGTTTTCAAGACAATAGGCTACTATTTCTAGGATGATTTTGCTTTTTATGTTGTTCTTTATGCTTCACTTCACAGAATTTCTGGTAATGCTTTTTATAATTTTTATGAAATCAGAAAGAATCATCCTCATTTTTCTTTAACTGTGTTACTTAAATAATTTTACACCTTTCTTTTTTTTTTTTTTTAAATGAAAGTTACATCTTTATTGCTTCTATTATGAGATTGCTTTTCCCTCAGGAAATAGAGAACAATTTCATATTTAAGACCACTACTTTATTTGTATCTCATTTATCTTCTGTGACAAATAAATTGCTTTTAATCACCTTAGCAATTTTTAAAATGAAAAAAGTTAATTTTCCTTGAATTTGAATTCTGAGTTCTTATTTGTATAAAAAAAATATATTTTTTTTTTAATTAGTACTTCTATTGGTGGTTGAAGTTTTGGATTGGCAGTGAATCCAACCAGAAGCATGCACATTGTTTGCACATTCCATAGTTTGCCTGCTTCTATGAAAATGCTGCAGAAAAATCAAGCTGGCTTTATGCAAAACACCCCAAGGTTCATTGTAGCTTGATGCATTTTTCATCTGTTATTTTTGTCCTGTAGGAAGTAAAACAAACTCTTCAAGATCAACATGACATATAATCACATAAAAACACCAGAGAAAAAAGGTCTAGCATATTGCCTGCCACAAAGAAGGATTAATTCAATATAAGCTCTGTCTTTCAGATAGTCATTTAGCCTTTTCTTAACACAGTTGCACTGATATAACTCCAAAACTTATCAATTTGTATTCTCCACTTCACTTCAGTCTTCTAACTTCAACAATTTTAACGTTTAGCTCCTGGCTTCTTTTCTGCAGACCTCAGATCACTCTTGTTGATCTGTGGACTTCAACTACTGCTGAAATTGATTGTTGTTCAGCTTATTTCTGTGCCAAGCAGAATAGAACTTAAGTATTTCTTTTCCATGAAACCCCCACCTCGACTAGAACTTAACATGTTATCTCCCAAATATTCATCTGATCAATTACTTATTCCACACATTTTCTGGTGAAGGGTGTTAAAGCAGGTGCATTCCTGACTGTTTTTCCCTTTTCTCCTTTGAAATATGTATATATTCCTTACAGTGTTCTTATATCCCACCCATCACTTATAGTTTCTCAAAATTTGCTGAGAACTATACTGAGAATAAACATTGCACCTAGGAAAAAGGGGCAATTATTTCACTGGTAAATTTCAAGTATGCTATTCTTTTGTCCTGTTCCAGATATACATGTACCATCAATCCTACTCCCCTGCACCAAACTTTTAGGGTCATTTGATAAGAAAGTTGAAAAAGAATTGATAAAGATGCCATTTTGTACCTAAAGTACAACAGTCTTTAGCTCTTTTGAGTATCTATCTTTGTATCCTGTAAGATACAATAAACATAAGTTTATTGTACTAGAGAAGGCACCTGTTGATTGTGATGTTAAATCCAGGGTTTTAGGCCTATGAACACCTTAATTTTCATAGTTCTTACTTGCTGCTTAGATATCAGGCTCACCACATAGCTTTATTTTCCTACAAGTAGTCCTTGTGACATGAATATGATTTTGTTAAAGACATCCAAGTGAACAGTTTGATAACATTTTTCCATATTCTCTGATCTCAATGAGAAAATTTTGTGCTTTTGACCAGAGAATGCTGTAAGAACATAAGGTAGTTCATGAAAAGTGAGGTTATGGCAGTATTATAAAATAAATATTTAATATCAAAGAAGTGCTTTACCAGAAGTTTCTACAGGTTGCTGTTTTTTTGGTTTTAGTGAGATAATGAGTGCAAAGTCATTATTTTTCTAAGAAAACTATGACAGATGAATAACTGAATTTTGCCTGCTTGGAGGCTTACATTAAAAGTGATTTTAGTGAGGATCTGGGGAGTAGATGTAGCTTTGTACCCAATGGCATTTATGCCTGTGTCATAGAACTAAAGTGCAGACAATTTAAAGGCCTAATATATAGAGGACATGGATGCTATTCTACTTGGTAATTAGGGAGGGGAGGGTGAGAATGAACAGGAAAATGATGATGTGGCTGCACTTCATGCTTATTAGATTGTCCTTCCAATGATCTCTTCCTTGATAAGGTGTGGAATTTACTCCATCAAATATGATGATACTGCAGAGAACAACTTTCACACTGAAGTTGTCAGGAAGTACTGTACAATGGTAAGACAATGTTATGCAAACAAGGCAAAACTGTTCTCTGCATGTGTTTTATTTTCTTTAAAGTTTGTGAATATGTCTTAAAATATAGAGTAATTTCTGAACTCTTTCACTGAGGATTTCCTAAAACTTTGGTGTGGTGTTTGAAGAAAGAACTTGCAGGACTGAAGTGGCTTTGAATGCATAAACTATTGTTTCTACTATATTTCATTTTCATTGTCCTCAAACTGTTGCAATCTATCAAAGTCAATACAAAGCTTCTAACAGACTGGAATGTGCTTTAGATAAAAGTGCTTATAAAAACGAAATGGATAAAAAGTGCTTTGGTGGTACTTTCAGTCACCACCCTATTGTTCTGAATTGATCTAATTCTGGTAGTCTAGTCTCTATAGAAGTGTGGAGAGCCTGCAGCCTCTCACTCATCCCCTCTTCCCACTCCAGAAGGGTAGGGAGAAGAGGGAGAAAAAGGAAAAAAAACCTTCATGGGCTGTGATAAAGACAGTTTAATAAAACAATAACAGAAAAGGAAAATAACAATAATGCTAATAATAATGATAAAAAAATATTCAAGACATAAGTCACTCTCACCCAGTGAATTGGTTGTCCAGCCCAACCCTAGCAGAGGTCATGGATTTTCCTCCAGCCCCCCAGCCAATCCCCATTTCTATACCATGTATGAAGTCTATAGTACAGAATATCCCATTGGCTGTTCTATTTTCCTGTCTATGCTCCTTCACAGCTTCTATGGGAAGCTGAAAAAAGTTCTTGATTAGCATAAACATCAGTTAACAACAATTACAACAATTTGCATTATTTACATTTCTTTCATACCAAATTTGAAAATACATTGACCAATAAAAAGAAAATTAACTCCATCTCAGCTGAAACCAGGACAGGATGGAAAGGGAGTAGCTTCTCCTGTGGCAACTGATCAATTTCCTCTCCAGCAACCTAGACCATACTGACATACAAACTCTCAGGTGCTATTTTTGCACTGCAGAGTGGCTTGAAGCTTGGGAAAAACATCATAAAAATTGGGAAAGTGCACTTTAACCTTCAGATTTCCAACAGCCATCAGATTAGGAATGCTCTAGGTCATTGCTCTTACTCTGTGTTTCTTTTTCTAAACACATTTTGAACTCATGTATTATTGTTAGTTCAGAAGTTGTCTGAAAGGTTTTAATTGTGCATGCAAAAATGGACTTTCTATCCTCTTTCTAAACTCTTTATGTCCCAAAGTGTTTGGAAGGCTATGAAAAATTATTCTCTACTTATCTTCTGTCATCTTCCTGTGACTTAGGATACCTCCTCTCTCCTCAGTGTGTCTTAAATGAATTACTCTTTATAGATGTAAAAAAGCTAGTGAAGATAAATCATACAAGAAAACTGTTAAAGAAATACTTTAGATCAACAGTCTCTACAGCAATTTTCAGGGTGGTTTTTTTTTTTTTTTGTGTCATGTCCATTTTTATATTAAGGCATCCAAGAAATATGTCAAACTAAAATGCATAAATTACTGAAACTAGTTAGTAAGCCAACTTCGATAGTATTTGATCAGTAACACGCTGGAGACTTGCTCCTCTCTTTTTTTACATCTGGCTTTCCAAGAGGAGTCAGGAGTTTTTCTCTGTGACACCTCTTATCAGGGGTCCTCAATGTACAGGCCACGGGAAACCTTATGGTGATCTGTAAAGAACCTATTCAATATTTTGTGAATCTTCCTGACAAATTTTCTGCACTCCTAATAGATGTTTCCCAACTCAGACTATAAAAACTCTTCTATTATTTGTATCTTGATGCCGGTTTTTTTACTATTTTGTAAAGAGGTTTTCGTGTTTTGGTAAGGTAGAAACATTCCCTTACCACCAGACTGACTCTTGATTAAATCTTTTCTGTTTTCATTCTGATTTCTGATGCAGATTTATTAAATTCTTTTTGACTCGGATATTGAAAATTCAGCATATTTCTTTCATTGGTTTTCAATCTGAGAATTGGCATTAAAAAAAACCAACAACACTTTACTCCCAAATTTACAGCCAGATAGTTTTGTGATTAATGGAGTGAATAGGGGAAGAAGAAATATTAATTTCTATTTCATCTAAATTGCCAGTAGTTTGACTACACCATAATGAATTGCATTGGCAACATAGTATATATATGGTATTTGTCAAAAGTTCCCAGAAGGTTGCATAAAGATTTTTAGTATCAAAATAAAATGGTAATGTTTGGGTGCTATATCAATGTATTGGAAACACTTCCATGCCTCAGGGATCTAATCAATAACCTAATTTTAGTCAAGTGAATGTGACAAACAATGAGAATGAACAGAAGTGATTGATTAAAAATACAATGCTGGCAAATAGGAACTATAAATCAAAGTCTTATCAAAAGAATGAAAGATGATCAAGCTATATTTTCAATCATTGGAAAAGAAATAGATGTGAGGAATAATGATAGTAACATGACAGAACATTGGATATAGAACCCTTTCAGGAAATCACTGAGACTTCTAATGGAAAAAAGAAGCAATTAAAGCCAGGGTTTAGTTACCAGTCCTGTCTCCGCATTCATCTGCTTATCACAGAATCATAGATTCTCAGAAATATATGGGGTTGGAAGGGAGCTGCGGAGATCATTTAGTCCAAACTCCCTGCCAAAGCAGGTCTACATAGAGCAGGTTGCACAGGCAGATGTCCAGACAGGTTTTGAATGTCTCCAGAGACAGAGACTCTACACCTCTCCAGTGCTCTGCCAGCCTTAAAGTAAAGAAATTCCCCTTCATGTTTAGAAGGAACTTTTTATGTTCAAGTTTGTGCCCATTACCTCTTGTCTTGCCACTAGGCACCACTGCAAAAAGACTGGCCCCATCCTCTTGATGCCCACCCTTTAAGTATTTATAGGCGTTGATCAGATTCACCCTCAGTCCTCTCTTCTCCAGGCTAAACAGATCCAAGTCAAACCCAAAGAGTCTTTCCTCATAAGAGAGATGTTCCGGTCCCCTAATCATCTTTGTAGACTGCGAATAAAGTGGAGGCCTTTTTGATGTTATCTCACAACTACTCTACCAAGCACACAAAGTAGATTCGAATGAAAAATCACAAGAAATAGTGTGTAGCATTAATAAAATGCAGCGACATAGAAAATGAATTTTTTTGGGGGCAAAGCAAGAATATTGATAAGGGAATACTGCTGTTCTTTGGTGCTACTTGTAGTTACACTCACAATCAGAGCTAAGTTTCTTTTTTTCAGGGAAATTAGATAGTTTGGTAAATTTATGTTTTACACCAGGCATCATGGTGCAGGCACTGCCTTTTTTGCTTTTGTGAGTTAAAGGGAACATAAACAGCAAATTAACTCAAGGATACTTAGTTTATGATGTAGATTGCCTCATCTTGCTCTTGTCAAATGACAACACAATCCCCTGTCCTGATTAAAAGGTTGCTGATTGCATCAAATGACAAATGCTATTGCATTTCAACCCTAGTGTATGAAAGTCACTGCAGGGAAAGATACCATGGGCTGGTCAACTCTTCAGACCTACTTTCCTCAGTACAGTTTCGCTTACAAAATATATAAAATGAAAATACACGATGGCTGCTATCAAAAGCCTATTTTTTTAATTTCTTTAATTAATTTTTATGCGGACTTACACATTAAAGCTTTGCATAATACATTTAGCTTTGTAATTGCTCATACTATTGTACTTCATTACATATACTAATATGTGTATTTATGCCAAATGAACAAGTAGCCTTTGTATGACAATCAAATAAAAGCATGTATGAGTAAGGAGTTGTTATTATTATTACTTGTAGAAAACTAGATACTGGCCTGGTGTCAGGGAAGCTCATAGTGTTTGACTTTTTCATTATAATTCAAATGGTCATTTACTGGACTAAGCTGGATGGGTTTCTCATGTCTTTATGAATTTTCTTCAAATTTCTCTTTCAATAAAAATCATATTTAAACTGAAATCTCAATTTCATCAGGATGGCTGAAACTTCAACCATCTATTGTTTACAAAATATCCAAAAAAATGTCTAAAGAAAATCTTTTAAGAAGAAAAGCATGCTCGCTTTATAAATAGATACTATAAAAATTCTAATGAGAATTTGAAGAAATCTAACAGATTTCATATTTATACCTATTTTTCATAGTTAATAGTACAGTAACTATACATTTTTTATTTTTTCTTCTATGGATCAAATCTAATAAGTATAAATTGAGCCCAAGTAAGCTATATCAGAAACATTTCTGTGTTTTTTCTTACACATTGATAACACTAGCTGAGAAAGGAAATGGAGAAAATAAAAAGAAAAATAGCTTCCTAAAAAGACCTGATTGGACACTTTAACCGGGAAGAAAAAACACATAGAAATGCATTTAGCTGAACTAAAATAAATATAATAAATATAATATTTGTAAAATTTTTAAGGGGATTGCAACAACACACAGAACGTAATGCTGGTATCTCATAATTACTCTGATGATTCCAGCAGTCAAACTGCTTAGTAATAAACTGTTGACAGAAATAAAATGAAGTGACAGATATATAAAGGACTCCTTCATGATCCTATGCTGCATTATCCATTGAAATAAATAGAGTACATGATGAAGTTATGCTGAAAGATATTAAAGATATTTCATAAATTCCTGTGCAATATTAAGACCCAGGATACACAGCAATACCATAATTTAATAAGAATGAAATACGCTTTTCAGTTAATCAGAAACATATGTATAAAATTTAAAGAATTCCTTACATACTATCCTACTGTAACCAAGGCAGTATTGTTTTGTTTTGCATTAATTCAGAAATAAAATCCCATCATGTATCACACTCAGAAGGAGTGATTACAATATGTAGTGATTGAGAAGAAAGCCATATATGACACACATATTGAAAAGCTGGAAAAATATTTGCTGTGGTTTAACCCCAGCTGACAGCTAGAACCACTGCTGACTCCCCCTAGTTTGGTTGGGGGACAGAATCCGAAGAATAAAAGTAAGAAAAAAACTTGTGGGTTGAGAGAAAGACAGTTTAATAAGTAAAGCAAAAGTTTCATATGCAAGCAAAGCAAAAATAGGAATTCATTCACTACTTCACATTGGCAGAGAGGTGTTCAGCCATCTCCAGGAAAACACGGAAACATGCATAAAGGTTGCTTGAGAAGACAGACATCACCACTCTGAACATCTCCTCCTTCATTCTTCTCTCAGCTTTTTATACATAGCATAAAATCACATGGTATGGCATATCCTTTTGTTCAGTTAGGGTCACCTGTCCTGGCTGCATCCCCTCTCACCTTGGGCCCTCACAACCTGCTTGTTTCCTGCGAGGAACAGAAATGACCTTGAGAGCTTAGCAACAACTCAAAACACCAGTGTGCACAAAAGTTTTTCTCATTTCAAATAAAAAACATAGCACAATACCAGCTGCTAATAAAAAGAAAACTTAACTCTATCCAACTGAAGCCACAACAACATTTTAGACCCATTACCTTAAAATACTAAACTTTTCTTGCTCTTCAAATATTGTACAAATACCATGGTTGTTTGGTAATTCTAAGGGAAATTATGCTATCAAAGAAATAAGGTCTGATGCTTATGCTGACGCTACCAAAGAAATAAGATCAAGTATACATTTCAAAGATATTAATTCTATTGTACAGTTTTATAAATTTGAAAATATGTTGGTTGTACAGCCACATCAATCAGCTCACCAGAGCTTAAGACTTTCTCAAAATAGCTTTTCTGGGCTTTCTGTAAAAATCTAAACTTAATTACTCTTTGATTGAAATTTTAGAATCAGATTTAGATTCAGAATGATAAACCAAAATAACCTCTTCCAATCTAATCACACTTATTTAATACAGGGTGGAAGAGATGGGTGGGAAGTAGGGTTGAGCTGTTGAGCCATTGAGATGAACAATTTGCTTGAACCTCATGAAGAATCTCTATAGAAGTTTCACTTCTTGGGTAAATAAACAAGATAAGATAAAGAAATGCAATAAACTTGAGGTGCCTGTTGCAATGCCAAATCATCTACTGTTCACAGAGTTTGAATACTGAGGTTTATGAAAGATAATTTGACCAAAGGCCCAGAAGGCCATTCGTATCCTGGACTGCAATAAAAAAAGTATGGTCAGCAGGTCAAGAGAGGTGATTCTACCCCTCTACTCTGTAGTCATGAGACCTCACCTAGAGTACTGCACTCTGCTCTAGAGTTCCCAGAAAGACATAGATCTGTCAGAGTGGGTCCAAAGTGGGACATAAAAAAGATGAGAATGTTGGAAGACCTACCCTGTGACAAAAGGCTGAGAGTTGGGGTTGCTCAGCCTGGAGGAGAGAAGGCTAAAGGGATACCTTATTGTGGCCTTTCAGTATGTAAAAGGGGACTTATAAGAAAGACAGCGAAAAACTTTTTACCACGGTATGTAGTGATAGGACAGGGGGCAATGGTTTTAAACTAAATGAGTAGAATTAGACTGGACACAAGGAAGAAATATTTTTTGTAATGAGAGTGGTGGACACTGGAACAGGTTGCCCGGAGAAGTTTTGCATGTCCCAGCACAGGAAAAGGTCTGATTCGGTGGGTCATTGAGCAACCTGATCTAGTGAAAGATGTCCCTACCCATGGCAGGGGATTTGATCTATATGAGCTTTAAAGATCCTTTTGAACTCAAAACATGAACTCAAATACATTCAGTAACAGTATTTCTGAAGCTTTATATTTTGGTTATTAACATGTGCATAGAGGTGATGAATGGGAGCTGGAATTCAAGTCTTGGCAGTAATGTGTCTGGCACAAACATAAGAAAAAATGTTTCTATTTTGTCACATTGCTAGAAAATATTTTTTTTTCTATTTCTAATTGTAGCTGAATCACAATTTTTAGCATGTCTTCTGTTCAGGAGAGAAAAAATCACTATTGCCTTTTAAAAGAAAACAAAGAACTACAGAACTGACACCACAAATTATAATAATTGGAATATTTTTTGGAAGGTGAAACCACATACATCTTTTTAATTTCCTGTAAAGAGTTTGCTTTCAGCAACAACATTTTTCAGCAAAAAAGTGGAGACAGCAATAATATTCTTATTATCCACAAAGCTAATTGATGAAAGCTTTGTGATCTTCAGAAAATAATTCCTAATAATCTTATCTCTCTTTCAAGTTCTGCTTATGGGGATTCCAGTTACTGAAGACTTCACTTTTCCAGGGAAAAGACTGTGCTTTTGAAGGTAAGCTCTGTAATAGGTACTATAATTGTGTGAGTAACTATGCTATGTGCACATCTATATTTTAAATGGCTCGTTTCTTTCTAAACAGACCACAGAAGGTATAAGATCTGCTTTAGTGAATGAGCAAGATTATGCTGTGGTTGTAAAGTCTGGTTGGCTGAATGATTTTTAGTAACACCATACAGATATCATCTTTTATACAGTTACGTACAGTCAATCTTTTTCCAAAATAAACTGCATCTTGAAACTAAACTCTCTCTCTATATATATGTGTGTGTTTTTATGTCAGAAGTCAGTCAAGAATCCCTGCTAAAGCAGATAGACAAAATTTAAAAGATTTTTTTTAACCAAATGTAGATTAACCAACAATCTTCTCAATAAATGAAATATTTTGAAACTAAAATTTTTAACTTTTCATAAGTTTCTAACATTCTGGGTTTTCTTTATTTCACTTCACTGCTCCAATATATTTACTATAATAATACCATTAGCATTACAAACACAATAAAGTGAGCATAAACAAAAATTTAATCTGCCTTCAGACTTACAAGTCCTTTTTTTGATGTATTTTCAGATTGTAACTTCAGGGCTTCCTCATAGTTAAGGGAAACCAAGATTTTGTAACAGGTTAATGCTATTCTCTTAAAAGCTGGATGCATCTTTGATGTATCTTTCATATCATACAAAATTGTAAGGTTAGGCATATCAACGCGTTCTTTTAAGACAACTTCACCATTTTTCAAAAAGAGACTGAAGATAGGCTTTAAAATGCAACACAGTTCTGGTAAATTTCTTAAGAATAGTAACATAAAGCTAGATTTAATAAACTGCTAGAAATTCATATAACAAAAATAATCTTTTGAAGGCAAGGAAACAGCAAGCCTGTCATTTCAAAATAGAATAAAAATCAAACTTGAAAGTAGTACATATTCATGAAGTATCTGTTTTTCTGTCAGCTGCAGCAGATGCGTAATATACATTGTCTATGCACATATTATTTTGCCAGATCAGTGGTTGAAAAATGGCTTGTATTGTACTAAAATTCATCACATTTCAAATGTGCATTTTTCATCCAACTATGAAGAGACATATTATAAATCCTTTGATCACATTGTGGCTTCAGCAAGTTTTGTTTCCTACATAGGTCCTTTGATTGCAAAAGGTCTTCCTCTGTTAAACTTTGTTTGCTGTGTTGTGATTTTGGAATGCGTGTTCCTTTCAAACCACAGGCAATTTTGCCAGTGGGAGTGTGCAATAATTTAAAAGTTTTTATTACTACCCGGGAAATTTTGATCAGTTGTAATGGATAAAACTCTAGTTTTGCAAATACGCTGAATCATTCCCCAAAGTGGAATTGACATGAAGACTGGGCACTATCCTTTCACTTCTTTACGAAAGTTCACACACTAATATGTGATATCCTGTGAGTTTGAATTGATTCCTTCCTTTTCAATCCATTTAGGAGGACTTGCCACCTAAGCATTAACTGAATGGTAGGCTGCTGGTGGCTCCAGTGTCTTTCTACCTGTCTGAATTCTGGTATTGAACTACTGTTTCAGCCGCTGAGGTCTTTCACCTACGGTTAAGCTCTCAACAGTCTCCTAAGAGCACTCTGACATGGAAATTCTTTCTTTCTTGGTAAGAACTTTACTTTCAAAAACATGGGATCTTTTCTGGGGTTA
Organism: Scolopax mira; assembly: GCA_004320125.1. Lineage (NCBI taxonomy): Eukaryota > Metazoa > Chordata > Aves > Charadriiformes > Scolopacidae > Scolopax > Scolopax mira. The sequence continues at coordinate 2,063 of BJBW01012542.1, read as the reverse complement.
GATCTTGAAAAAAAGCAGCATAAATTCTGATAGATTCCTGTAAATATATTTGATAATCTTGCCCACTATAAGCCAGCTGCTTTTTCACACTATGCCAGAAGGAAATACTCTGTAGTTCCTGAGACATGTGAAATGTGTTGCAGGTGAGAGCATTCAACTTGGAAATTACTCTTGAGTACTAAAAGAAATTCCCTAAAGAAGACAGAAAGATAAAGCAGACTGTTAGGAAGACAATGGAGGAAAATTCCGGTCATTATGTTGAATGTCCCAGTGTGGACTATTTTATTAGTAACAGGTTTTTTAACGTAATGTTTTCAAAATACAAGACATGCAGAAATGGTTGATACTACACACAAATATATATATCCTCTAAACACACTGCTGTTTTCCTTGTAAATAGTTTACTCACTGAACTATATTAATGTTTGACATACTACTACACGTTCCGGAAATACTACATCAGTCTAATAACCCCATTAAAACTGGGAGTTGAGTAAGAAAGGCAGTGATGTTACACAAAGCTTTTATGAATTTTAACGTAGGTGCAAAAAAAAAACATATGTAGGGGATATTAAGTAAAATTTAATCTCTAACTTCTGAATTTCCTACTCTGCCAATAAAGGAAACAAATATGAATATACATTTTATAAAACTTATAGTTGATAGCTTTACAGTGAATGTATTGGAATGTATACATATATTATTAAAATTGTTCAGAAATAATTTAATGACCTTGAAGACATCATTGAAGTTTGGAATAACCAAGCCATATGATATTACTTACTTGAAGAAACTGTTAGGTTCTCTTGGCAATGTTCTCTGCAAGCTTCAAGGCAGCATGAAACCTGCCAATACTGTCATCATACTACATTAATAAATAGTATGGGAAATGTATATAAATCAAACAGTTGGCATAGAACCTACTTTGTTTCTGCAAGGAATTTCAACATCTTTTTCCTCTTCCTCTGCTGATGCAAAAAAAATAATACTCTGCTATATTTTATTGTAGCAGATATTTGAGTTGAACAGCTGTACAACTTACTACTGAGATTATAATGTTTCTCAATATACTCAATATAGACTGATAAATGTTGCTTTTACACTAGCTTCTAACTTTCCCAAATTTTAACCATCTAGGCTTGATTTTTTCTGACAGGCAGTAAAGACTACTATTATTATCTAAAGTTTATGTTTAAAAAATAGATCCTCAGTCTCCAACCCTACCCCCAAATCTTGAAATAATTTGAAATAACCTTGTATCCTTATAATCAGGGGTAGAGCCTTAACATTTCAATTGTAAATAGCCTGCAGATGGTCAGTACGAAGTTTTAGAGCTTTTATGCTTAATTCTTCAAAGATTTTGTTTGTGTTGGCTGTGCTCTAGGAACATTATCCTTGCAATTACTGATCTTTTCTGTTGCAGCAGAGCTAGCCTGTGGTCCAGGGTTGGTCAGTATAAAAGTCTGCATAATTTGTCTGCTCTGTGCTCCCTGTTCTCTCTTTTCTACACTTCTAATTGAAGGAAGAATCAAGAGATGGAATGAAAGTCTTGTCCCAAATGAAAGTTTTGTCCACCAAGGTACAGATGACATAAGGTGGCATTAAAAAGAGATATTTGGGCCTAAGTGCAGGAATACAGGTAAAAATGGGTAACTGGAACATTGGCTTGTAGTGGCTTTGAAGGCTGGGGTTGGCTGGGAAAATGAACTAGTTTGGCCAAAGGAGACTTCGACAGCTGACAAGGTGTGCTGGGTCTGGTGGGGAAAGGGTTAATTGTTCCCAGGACCTCGCAGGGACACAGGTATTCCATCCCATTTGAGACACGCCCAGGGGGAGGGGCCTGAGCTAGCCGGGGAGGGGGAGGGACAGGAAGTGGCATAAAAGGAGGAAGTCCTGCCCCCGGGGCAGAAGGAGCAGTGCGCTCCGGGTGCGCTCCGGGTGCGCTGGCAAGCGGCGGTATCGTGATGGCGGTTGTATACTCCTCTGTCTGTGTTATCGTTGTTATTTCCTGTGGCCTTTGCTGTTTTGTTAAATTGCCTTTGTCTCAACCCACGAGTTTTAAT